>JAVIWB010005982.1:0-86311 GCA_031893035.1 Dermolepida albohirtum
ATTCATTAAAAATTAACAATCACATTTGTTTCTTAACACAGAATGGTTAAGAACTTAGTAAATCTTTTTAAACATGCTTTAATTCGCAGCTTTTCAAATATAACTCTTATGATTGCGACATCTTAAACACCCCCATCTATTAGAGGACGGGGGAAAGGTGGACATTTCCTCTATGTATATATATATAGGAAGGCAATATATATACATAAATATATACATATATATATATATATATATATATATATATATATATATATATATATATATATATATATATATAATAATTATAAACTAAGTAACGACGCCTGTTGTTTCCTTTGTAAAGGATGGGATTATATTATTATTAACTTGGAGCATAATTGTTTGTATAGAGGCCTTTGGACTTGATTAGAAATTACTAATCAAGTCCAAAATCCTCTATGGAATAACACATTGGCAGTTGAAGAAATTCTATTAGTATGGAATCCTTTTATGTTTTTAATCTTGCATTCTTTTTTATAGTTAATATAATAGTACCTTATTTTACAGGATATATCTAGAATTTAAAAATTCGCCAATAATAGCATAACCTGTATAATAATTATAATAATTAATATATGTTTTTATTTTGAATGAAATATTGGTCAGTAACACCTAACAAAACTTTTTAAATAATATTCAATCGATATATCAAAGGACGAAGAACAAAAGTAACTGTATAAAAGAAACTGAAACAACAAAAGAAAAAAATATATGTCATGTCAATCTATAGCAACTTGTTTATTTGATATTTAATGTTTTAAATAGTATATAACATTAAAAATTAATCGACAAATTGGTCAATAGTACAAATTGAACATTCTGTTCAAGCGGTAAGTTACAAAGAGGTGGAATATCGCAAAGCTCCATTACAATTTGAGGTATTAATTTTTCCCGCGATATAATTTCGATTTTTATAAATGAAATTGCAATAAAAAAAATTTAACTTCACAAAAATTATCGTAAAAACTCTTGTAAATAACTTATTATAATAATTATAATGAAAATAAATTGAACACACCTTCCTTTAAAGCATAATAAATATTGTGATACATACCAACGCACGTGCTCGAACTAGCATTACTAAGTATGATATCACCTTCTTTCTCACAGAACTAATAAAGATAATAAGTAAAGGAGTATAGTAAATATTAGATAGATAGTAACTATAATAAACCATTACGAAAATTTTTTTCCGTTTTGTCCGACTTCCCCATTTTGTCGAATGCGGAAGTCCTATATTTCATATTCTCTTTTATTCATAAAATTTATTATAATTTCTAATAAAAAAGGATACAAAGCTATTCAATCTTATTAAACATATACAATCAAAATGAAAAAACATTAATTAATTATTATAATAATTATACATGTTATCTTATTAATGGCGGATTTTTAAATTCTAGAAATTTCTGGTAAAATAATTAACTATGACTAAACGAAAAACATATAGGAATTTGGTCAAGATAGCATCTTCTTAATCGAGAGTCTTCTTAAGCAAATAAGAGCAACATAAGAAAGCTTTAGATGTTTTAAGTCAGGCGTAGGGGCGATAATAAAAAAGCCCTTAATTTTCTTTTTGAACGTGCAATAAACAGAAAAGAGCTGTGTCAGTCGTAAGTACTAACTATAAAATACGAGACAATGTTAGTAATGTAGTAAGTAAAAGAAAATAGCAGCAAAGTTATTACTTGGAAAAATCTTGATATTCTAGATTAGTTATATGTATAGTATATACTTTAATGCCGTTTTAAATATATATGTAAGTATATTCTGGGGTTATTCCTCAATAATAGAATGATACGTGAATAATAAAGATACAAAGAAAAATAAATTTAATAAAGGTATATCTGATGCGGAAAATGGGAAAGAATATAGAAAGGGAGTTTTAAAAAAAATAATAGGAGAGAAAATAGTGAGAAAAAGAGGGAAACCTCATCTGGTATAATTTGCCTCTCCATAAAATTATCAGTACACATAACTGGTCCCGGTATAGTGGTTGCTATTTTTTCACCCACAGATGCAAAAAAAAGGTGTTGAAGGCCTCGGCTGTAAATGATGTTGCCACTTGATCTCCTTTTCTTTTATTTCTATTGTTAACCTTATTAATAATTTTCCACACAGCTTTATTTTTGTGGTCAGAGTCACGTATATAGTTTGTGATTGCATCCGATCTTGCTTGTGTTACTTTTGTACTATACTCCGTTTTGGCGCCCTTATACAAATATTCAACCCCAGGAGACTTTGTAACCATCCACATCACAAAAAGAGCATCCATGTTATTTCGCAATTGGTTTAGTTCATCCGTATGCCAGTCAATTGTCTTGCTTTTATTTTTAAATGGAACAGTAACGATGGGAAACGCTTTATCAAAAAGGCTAAAAAAAATCTTATGAAAAACAGCTTATTGGTCAGTAGGCTCGGCCATATATACTTCAGGCCAATTTTCCTTTCTGAGCAAATGTATAAAGGATATAGTATTTGTCATTCGTCACCTTTATTTTTTCATATTTTCTCCTTTCTTTCCCACGGCCTGCAATGTTAACAACAACCTTCTGTCCCAAGTGGTCAGATAAATGTGGCTGCATAGTTTTGGATGATAACTCTGTAGAATCAATATTTGTGAACACCTGATCTATACATGATTCAGAGTTTCTGTTAATACGAGAAGGCTCTTTGAATATGTGCCTCAAATCAAAAGATAACATGCTGGCACATATTTTTAACTTATTGGAATTTTCCTCCAAGAAATTTATGTTAAAATCTCCTACAACTATTATTTTATTGTAATTGTAATTCTCAAAAACAAACGTTAGAACATCGTTCGTCATTTCAAAGAACAAGTCAATATTTCCATTTGGTGGTCTGTAAATTGATATAATTAATAGTTTCTGTTCCTTCAGGTATGTACCAGCTACTTCAATTTGATTATCCATGAAAAAATTTTCTAGCGCCTTCAACTCCAAAACCCTCAAGGCCATCTTAGGAAGCAACATGATGCCCCCGTAGCCTTTTATTCTACAGTGACACCAGCTGACACAGCTGACACCCTATAGTTAGGCACATTCAATATTTTAATTTTTTCTTTAGATAACCAGTGTTTAGTTATACATAAGACATCAATATTACTTGTTCTTGCATACAGTGCAATATCGTTAGCTTTATTGTTTATTGATTGCATGTTGATATTTAAAATATTGACAAAATTAAACTCTGAATCGCTTACCTGCCCATTATTTTCATTATAAATTTGGGTATCGAACAAATCTGTATTTCACAATACCGATACCCTCGGGCCAACGTTGTTACGGGCATAAATTGGCATCAATAGTTGCGGACCCTGGAAAGAGGCTACCCTTACTTCAGAATCTGGGAGAGGAAAGAGACATTTTTGATGAGATAGGAGAGAGAAGAGCAACAGGTGAGGCGAAGAGGTCGCACGCTTACTTCCGCACCCATGTTAGATATAAAAGTGTTCCGGAAGTAATTCTTCGAAGTGTTAGTGATGTAATAGTTATCCTACAACCATAGTTTGGAGTCGATTCGAAGATGATCAAACATTGGAGTCATGATTTTGGGGAAGTGCACGTATCTGTCTCTGTACACCTTCTTGGGTGGATTTATCCGGATGAACGTCGGCGTGGAGAGCCTGCAGAATTTTCCGTAAGCGAACCTGAAGGCGGCCCTTATTTTTGTAATCAGCTTAATAAGGTAGGCACCTTTTGTAATTGTCTCATTGCCATTATCGATAAAACTCCGTCGATCACGACGAAGGAATTTCACCGGACGTGTGGACACTCAGCAGTCCCTGAATTCGTCGAACTTTAATTGCAAATGTTGATGATGTCCGAATAATGTGACCTTTCTTTTATTTTAAGTTAACCGAAAAATTAGAGTCAGTTGCTTTTTTTGGTTGTTAAATTAGATATAATGAAATTTTGTTACCGCTTTACGGCCTGGTGAAAATATTAGAATCATTTTCTTTTTTTTCCTGTTATTAAATCTCATATAATGAATCTTGTTAAATAAATTATAACGTTCACGAGCGGCACGGCACGTTTTACATGTATTTCTTCCTTGTTTTCTTTAGTTCATGTGTAAGAAACAGTCAACTTGTGCACATCTGTTAAATGTTTTATATTTAAAAATCTGATAAAAATTACTTGTACCGTCGAACAGATGGGTATTTGGAAAACTTAATGTAATTTTTTTTGTAGATTTTGCTCGTTTAAAATTTAATTAAACACAGTCATCAATTTCGAGGTTGCAGGAACGGTTAGTTTAATATTCTTATAAACAAACAAAAAAAAATTCTTGTAATTATCGTTGCTATAGTTCTTCCCTCATCACAAATTCGAAATTGAAGACTCGGCTAGTTTTATTTAGTTGATAGAATTCTCGTTTACTAGTAAAGTCAATGCATTGATTCTCTTTTTTTTTGTTGTAACTTAAGACCGATGTCTGAAATTTATTTTTAGTTTGTAATATTTATATATATATAAAATTTTGTTACAACACATTAGTAATTTGATTTAGCTTTATTGGATTGTGTCGCTTTAATTTGTAATATACTCCGTTGGTCAAAATTTTGTTACAACATTAATATTTTGATTTAGCTTTATTGGATTGTTTCGCTTTAATTTGTAATATACACCGTTGGCCCAAATGTTTGGTACCAACGCAGATAATACTGTAATTTAAATTTATTTAATTGTCAATAAACCATTCCCTCATTTTGATACAGTTTTGTTGTCTTTCTTTTGTCTTCCCCCTTCTCTCCCTCGTAAAGGAATTAACAAGTAACAATTGGCGAAATCCGACTAGGAACTCCCGCCCTCATTGACAGCCACTCGGATCTCAACATTGATCCAGGTATTACTAGGGATAAATGTTGTGGCGCCCCGAAGGTCCTAAGAATTTGTGAGCGCGACCCGTCTCCCGACGTGAGAAACTGAACCCTAGTAGCAACCCAAGGCTGATATAAAAAAAAACTGCAATCCGGGCTAAAGGGAAAAGTCACAAAGGGGTGACGCACCCTTAACAACTTTTGCTAGTTCCGCGGGGACTTTTATTTTAAAACAGTTATATTTCAATTTCGTATATTTGTAGGTTTTTTCAATCATATCTATTATGTAGCTATGTTCCATGCCAAATTTCTTTTCTAGCATTTGTCTCATTTGTGTTTCATTGAAACTCTCTTTAAAGTTACTAGCAAATATCCAATACATCCTCTTTGGTTTAAAAGATACGTCTTGATCTATTTTCTTTCCTATTATTTATTTTGAAACTCCCTTTCCATATTCTTTCCCATTTTCCGCACCCCTAACAACGTTTGCTAGTTTCGCGGGGACTTTTATTTTAAAACAGTTATATTTCAATTTCGTATATTTGTAGGTTTTTTCAATCATATCTATTATGTAGCTATGTTCCATGCCAAATTTCTTTTCTAGTATTTGTCTCATTTGTGTTTCATTGAAACTCTCTTTAAAGTTACTAGCAAATATCCAGTACATCCTCTTTGGTTTAAAAGATACGTCTTGATCTATTTTCTTTCCTATTATTTATTTTGAAACTTCCTTTCCATATTCTTTACCATTTTCCGCATCAGATATACCTTTATTAAATTTATTTTTCATTGTATCTTTATTATTAATCTCCCTACTTGCTTTCGTCTGCGCGTCAAAAACGTGCACATTTGGTTGTCTACGCGTACCCGATTCAGTTGGCATTATTTCCTTAAGCCGTGTGTCAGATGCCTTATGTTTGTTTAATGTTTTTATCTCAGCTTGTTTATTTATGTTTTCCGACGTGTCACTTGAAATTGCATGCCTTTCTACAATCGTGGTTTCGCTTCCACGACCCCCTGAAATGTGTTTGCATCGCTTTCTCTGCTGTACCATCGTTTAAATTATTTTCCTCATATTGTGATAAAGATAGTTCTAGTCACTTTGAATTTGATTCGAAAAGTCTCACCTTTAATTCTTTTATTTCCTTTTCCATCAAAAGACATTTTTCTGTTTGACTCTGTGAAACTTGAAGTTGCTGCTATAATTCGTATATCTGTTTTTCTTTCTCTGCACATAAACATTTTCCTGTGATATTTTCCAGTTCTTGTTTTAATGAAGATATTATATCATTGTCATGCGAGATACTTTCAATTTTCGAGGATAGTTCACTGCAACAATATATTTTACCTTCGTCATCAGTGTATATGCCGAAGACTTTCAGTAAGCAACTTGGATGATATGCACTGTCACGTAAACTACACAAAACAAAACCCTTAACTTCTTTAGTACATCTTTTACTTTACATATTATACTTTGCAAGCTATTCTTAATAGGCGCCATATTGTCATGAAAAAAAGATTTATGTGTTTAACGGTAAATTTCTGTAGCTGTCAAGTTTCTCGCACTCAAGAATTGAATTACAGATCGTATCTTACAGTCGGCGGGCGAATCAATTTGTTTAACATTATAAACTTCTACAGCTCAGCACACACAGAGACGATATGTCTGCAAATGGTGCTTAAACGCGCACAAAGAATGAATATGAATATACTTATATAAAGTATATACATATAACTAATCAACAATATCAAGATTTTTCCAAGTAATAACTTCTTTTACTTACTACATTACTAACATTGTCTCGTATTTTATAGTTAGTCCTTACGACTGAATTTTCTCGCCTTGTTACCTTTAAAATAGTTATCACAGCTCTTTCCTGTTTACTGCACGTTCAAAAAAAAATTAAAGACTTCTTTATTTACGCCTCTACGCCTGACTTAAAACATCTAAAGCCTTCTTATATTGCTCTTATTTGCTTAAGAAGACTCTCGATTAAGAAGATGCCGTCTTGACTAAATTCCAATATGTTTTTTTATTGTTTGTTATTTTATTTTACCGGAAATTTCTAGAATTTAAAAATCCGCCATTAATAAGATTACATGTATAATTATTATAATAATTAATGAATGTTTTTTCATTTCGATTGTATATGTTTAATAAAATTGAATAGCTTTGTATCATTTTTCATTAGAAATTATAATAAATTTTATGAATAAAAGAGAATATGAAATATAGGACAAAACGAAAAAAAATTTTCGTTATGGTTTATTACAGTCACTACCTATCTAATATTTACTATACTCCTTTACTTATTATCTTTATTAGTTCTGTCAAGTGAGAAAGGAGATATCATACATAGTAATGCTAGTTCGAGCACGTGCGTTGGTATGTATCACAATATTTATTATGCTTTAAAGGAAGGTGTGTTCAATTTATTTTCATTATAATTATTATAATAAGTTATTTACAAGAGTTTTTACGATAATTTTTGTGAAGTTAAATTTTTTTTATTGCAATTTCATTTATAAAAATCGAAATTATATCGCGGGAAAAATTAATACCTCAAATTGTAATGGAGCTTTGCGATATTCCACCTCTTTGTAACTTACCGCTTGAACAGAATGTTCAATTTGTACTATTGACCAATTTGTCGATTAATTTTTAATGTTATATACTATTTAAAACATTAAATATCAAATAAACAAGTTGCTATAGATTGACATGACATATATTTTTTTCTTTTGTTGTTTCAGTTTCTTTTATACAGTTACTTTTGTTCTTCGTCCTTTGATATATCGATTGAATATTATTTAAAAAGTTTTGTTAGGTGTTACTGGCCAATATTTCATTCAAAATAAAAACATATTAATTATTATAATTATTATACAGGTTATGCTATTATTGGCGAATTTTTAATTTCTAGATATATCCTGTAAAATAATATACTATTATATTAACTATAAAAAAGAATTCAAGATTAAAAACATAAAAGGATTCCATACTAGTAGAATTTCTTCAACTGCCAATATGTTATTCCATAGAGGATTTTTGACTTGATTAGTAATTTCTAATCAAGTCCAAAGGCCTCTATACAAACAATTATGCTCCAAGTTAATAATAATATAATCTCATCCTTTACAAAGGAAACAACAGGCATCGTGACTTAATTTATAATTTATTCAGACACCTCACGAATGTCACAAGCCAAAAGCTTGAGAGTAGCTTGATTCGCGATGCGCCCGATCAAGTATTAAGCCCTATTCTACGGTAAATCTAATTTTAGTGTTCCTAAGAACTATGTGAAAGTTTATAAAGCTATTATGTAAATAGAAGTAAAGCTTCCTGAGGACACATGAATTATAAAATAAAATACGAATGCATATACACACTCCCACGCATAAAAAAAAATACACACCCACATTCCCTTCCCAGCAATTAAACTCTATCCCAACTTCTACATAATGATAAGTATCTAACGTATATTATGTTTCAAAAACATTTGTATCAAATTAAGTTGGCAAGCTTTGGAATAACAAACCTTTAATAGGAGATTTAACTAGTGCCAAGGATGACAGGTTCAACAAATGAAACGGATCACTGTTGTACAATCTCGGCAAGTAAGTGCTTAGTTTTTTCATATGTATTGTTGATTCTAGGTATTTTCCGCTGATTTGAATCCATGTAACATCTTTGTTCATTATCAAACAATGGGGATTGCTGAAGTATTTTATAACAATCATTCTCCACTGAAGTAATTACTTCGACGACAAAATCTCCATTTGAGAATGTTTCTGTGGGAAGGTACGATACCTGGGGCACGTAAACTTTATAAATCGATTCTGAACTAATTGTAGTATATTTGAATGACTCTCAGATGCTAAACCGTAGATAGTTACGCCATACAACAGAATCGATTATATAAGTGTCAAATAAATAGTTCTAAGTGTTTATCTAGGCATAGAAAAGTGTAATCTATGAGTAATTTCCAGGTTATGTTCGTTAAATAGACTGAGAATCACTCCTAGATATTTATGTTTTCAAACCGTCATAATCTCATTGTGTAACTTCTACCATCCTATTTCTATGTAAGCAAGCATGACGGTGCTCTACATTAACTCTCATCTGAGTTGAGCATATATCACCACGAGCATAGTTTTTAGTTTTTTTTTGTTGGAATCAGCAGAGAATCCTTTATCGCGCACCCAGCAAATATAATGTTGAAATTATATTATTATATTGAAATTACGTTGAATAGATTTGACTGCTTTGCGAAAATACTTGTGACAGCACAACACAATATCGTCCGCATAAAGAAAGTACTCGCAATCGGACAAATATATTTTCATGTCATTGATATACAGCAAGTATAAGTGACGACCAGGAATATTAGGCTTTGAAGTCCCACTGACTAAATTTATCACTCAAATTCCCCATTACTTTAACGTGATACGATCCGTTACTAACCCGATCCAGGGGGGTAGTAATCCGGGGTTGCTTCTTTTGATGTGATGTGATAAATCTTCAAACTCTCCTCTTTGCTTATGAGTATTCCTATCACCTTTGCTCTTGCCTATCAAGATAAGTTATTTGACTTACCATTTGTGCAAAAGGCTTCCTCTGTTAGGTAGCGATACAATAATAATAATAATGATAATAATAGTAACGGGTATTATAACAAAACGATTTTTCCATCACATACAAACTACATACATAAACATACAAGAACTAGTCGTTTTAAAAACAACAGCAATAGTCAGAGAATTTTTCAATCAATAATAGACATCATAACCTCTCATGACTAATATTCGTCATTTGAATAACACAATCACAGTTATGATAACTTGTAGTGTATGCGAGCTTAAATCGTTAGCAACTCGTTAGTAGCTTCTACAGTTTCGACAAAATGCTTGGCTCAAAACATGTATCGACCTGAACACCAAACTCTTGCCATCAGTTATGGACGACTTTGAACAAAATCTCTTTAATTAAACTAATCAACAGTGGTTTTGTAAAACAATGGAAAATATATGTAAGCATAGCATAATGAAATTAGTAAATAAATGAGAAGAGCGTTATGGTGCTGAAGCATTAATTTCAAAACCCAAATTCAAATAATTAACTATATTTAATGGAAGTTAAGTGGCAATCGAACTCAATAAAACTCAGCTGTTCAATAAACCTATGGCTGTACCAGATATTTTAAAAACAACCTATGTTATATGAAATCAATACAATTTACGATATATGAAATTAATATTTGGTGAAAAATGTAAAGGTGTCTGTACAGATACGGGCTCATATATATTTTCAATTGAATGTTCGGATATCTATGGTTTCATCTACCGTGAATGTTACAAGAGATTTGATGCAAGTGATTATTCTAAAAATAATGTTTACAATATACTATTCATCAACAAAAAAGTATTGGGTATAATAAAGAATTAGAGGAATGGTAAAGTTAGAACAGAATTTGGTGAATTGAGAACTAAAATGTATGCGATCAAGGTGGACGGTAAAAACAACGTGAAGAAAATCAAAGGAGTTAAGAAGCATATGGTTAAGACTCATATAACTTTTGATGATTATGTGGAGTGTTCAAATAACTACACAAAAAAAAACAATAGATCAAAAACTTCAAGTGTTCAATAGAAATTAGTTAGAAATTGCTTTGAGCCCATATAATGATGTTAAAAGTTTTCAGATTAGGCAGTTACGACACGTTATCTTGGGGACTTGCAGTATTATATAAATATAGAGTGAGTGATGTTATTAACTTAACATGTAGATTAATTTATGTTTTGTACCTACGTAAACTATTATTATTGAATATATATTTTGGAAAAGAAAATAAACTATTTATAATGTCCATTTAATCTCTTTACTATTTTGATAGATTTTGCATAAAGTATTTGGTATCAGTAGATCTATATTATTATAACACCATCACAGATAGCATAAGCATTAAATTCTGTGAAATTTAAAAATCAAATTACTAAAGTCAATAACTCGTGAAGTTCCTGTAAATATTAAAGACAGTTAGGGTTACAACTGTTAAGCACTGTGAAACTCAAACATACTATTAATGAGGATAAATCGCTATAACTAACAAATGAGGGTGAGTATTCTTAAATAATTTTAGCTGGCGATATACATATTAGGTCTACCGGAAAGTTCTGTCCGTTTTTAGAATAAACAAAATAATAAATTTTTTATACATTGAATAAACTTTAATGAATAATATAATTTCCATCATTATTTATGACTTCTTGCCAGAGTGATAGCATTTTTTTTAAATGCTTCATCTCTAGAGGCGAAAAATTGAACCAGTGCTTGTCTGATATACGCCAGTGTATTTTGTACGAATTCTAACAAGGAATAATGCTACAGAAGTGTGAAAAAATTTATTGAAAATGTTTGGTGAAGGAACAGTTTCTGATAGAACATGCAGAAGATGATTCAAAAATTTCAAATAGGTGATTTCGGCCTTTGTCCATCTTTGATCGACGACGATACTGTTAAGATTATGTTAGAGCAAAATTATTTTTTGACAACATTGGAGATTACGGAAAGACTTGCTTCAGCTCAACGAATCATTTCGGACCATATTCGAAAACTAGAGTTGGTGTGGATATATTCGAGATGGGTGCCAACATGAGTTAAGTGAGAAGACTTCGAATGATCGAGTCATCATAAGCACATTTTTGCTTACACTGAACAAAATTGAACCCTTCTTGGACCGGATGATAACTAGGGATAAAAAATGGATTACCTATGAAAACATCGTAAGGAAAAGGGCATATTGTGAATTCGGAAAACCTGCCCGTTTCACCTCTAAATCGAAGTTGAGTATGAGTAAGAGAATGTTGTTTATATAGTGAGACATTCGCGGACCAATACATTTCGAGCTGTTGAAACCGAACGAAAAGCTAAATTTGGAGAAATACTGTCAGTAATTGGATAACTTAAAAACAGCACTCCAAGAAAAGAGGCCGGCGATGTTAAATAGGAAGGACATCAAACTGCTTCATGATAATGCCAGGCCACATACTCCTTTAGGGACTCGTCAGAAACTTGCAGAGCTAGACTGGGAAATTTTGTCGCATCCACCGTACTCCCCGGACCTAGCACTCTCCGATTATCATTTGTTTCTGTCCTTACAAAATTTTTTGCATGGCAAAAAATTCAAAAACTAAGAAGATATCAAATAAGCACTGATTAAATTTTTCGCCTCTTGAGAAAAGACATTTTTTAAAAATGGGATATACAAATTGCCATCACATTGGCAAGAAGTCATAAATAATGATGGAAATTATATTATTCAATAAAGTTTATTCAAGGTATGAAAAATTTATTATTTTATTTTATTTTAAAAAGGGATAGAACTTTCCGGTAGACCTGATACTGACTTTTACATTAAATAATCAAATACAGAAGTGCTACAAGAGGATTGGTTTACTCTTGAGTGATTTATAGTCATGAAGACCCCTTGAAATTCAAAGTCTCTACAAAAAGCCTCGAGGTAAACGTGTTTATTTTAGATGGTTCTAAAATTAAACAAATGATTCTATATATACACTAGACAATAGTCTTTTCACTAAATATAAGTAATATATCACCTAATCTTGCACATAGAAATATCCTTCAAAATACAAAATCCTAAAAATTAGATGTGTTTTATGGTGTCAGGGGAACCATGCCATTAGAGCATCCACTGAGACAAAACTCTAAGCGTAAAAATAAGAAAAGGTTTAATATTAGAGTCAGTATAAAATTATGGATAATGTGAATCGAAAGGAGAAGGAAGAAGACATCAAAGTGAAGCAATAGTTGAAGTTTCATTGGGTGCTATCGCAAATTATTTTTAGCTGTTAAGCCCCTTGAAATTCAAAGGCACTACTTATGAGGCTCCCACAGCTTCAGCATGAAATGTCCCTTTAGACCGATCACAACAGATGATAAACTGTCCAATGAAACTGAAATGACCAGCTTCTTCAACTAACAGGTTAGGGAATATAGATAGTTATCATCTACATGTACATACATTAATATATACTGACAGTAAAGAACTTAAAATAGCACAAAATATGAAATAAAATCGAATATTTTTGTTAGTTTTTGGTGATTAACAGAATGATTTACCTTAAAGCTATTACTTTGTCCGTATTTTGTGTACATTGCTGCATGTCCCTGTATTAATCTTCTCGTGTGTATTAAAAATTAGATGGTTTTCATAGTCTTAATAGTTTCACATTCATTGCTTAATTTATAAATTGCATTTTATCGAATTCATTTCATTACGGCGTCCGTCGTTATATTTTCTTATTTAAAGATTTTAAGATTAAATTTAATAAAATTCTCTAGTTAATTTGTCGCTTTTATTGTTGTTTATGGGAAATAGTTATTCTCTTAAGAGGATATTCTAACGCCATCTAGGGGATTTTGGTTTAATTTTATATATATACATATATACCGTGAATATATTTTATAATGCAACATGCACATATATACGCTAGTTGCTAGAGTAACGTAATAATGAAATGACAGCAATGTATTTTAGCGTGTATTTTATTTTGCAACATAGGATGTGAAATACAGTAGTTGAACAAAATTTAAAAACTAATTTAACAAATTTTCAAAAATGTCACCATTGACGGCCAGACAGTATCCTAAGCGATTGTAGAATTCATTTATTGTATTTTGTATCTGCTCTGGAGTCATTTCTCTTGCAGCAACTCGTATTCTATTTTTTAATTGGTCAATATTGTTTAGAGGTTCTCCATGAAAAACCTTATTTCTGATACATGACCAAAGAAAGAAATCGTTTGGAGACGGGCCTGGTGACCTTGCGGACCATTCTACTTCTCCTCCACGGCCTATCCAACGGTTTGGAAATCTTTGGTTGAAAAATGTTCTAACCATATGAGAATTATGTGCCGGCGCGCCATCATGCTGGTACCAAATCTCACCATCAATATTTAAAGCGTGGAGGGCTGGCATAACTCTGTACTCAAGCAATTCTAAATATTTTTCTCCTGTAAGAGTACCCTCAATAAAAAACGGTCCTACAATATGGTGTCCAATCAATCCAGTCCAAACATTGACTTTCTGTGGCCGCTGAGTCCTTGTGATATGATATCTATGCAAATTTTGTCTACTCCAGTAGCGGCAGTTCTGTGAATTTACTTCACCATTTACATAAAATGTTGCTTCATCTGTAAAGCAAATTCTGGGTAGTAAAGTATCATCATTATGAAGCTTATCCAACATGATTTCACAAAAGTTACTTCTTCTTTCTGCATCATTCGCAATTAGTTCCTGATGGTTTTGAAAATGATACGACTTAAAATGTTCTCGTTTTAGTAGTTTATGCACGGAAGATTTGCTTACATTTGTAGTTTGTGCTAAAGCTCTTGTGGAGAGCATATTATTATTTTCGATTGTTTGTAGAATTTCATCTCTTTTGGCGTCAGTAATAACATATCTTAGCCTATTCTTTTTTTTATGATTAGGAACGATGCATCCATTATTTTTATACTTCTGTACTAACCTACTTATTGTAGTTGGACTCGGTCTTGGACGGTCAGGATATGTAATTTGAAACAAATCTGCTACTCTCCTCAAACTCATATTCGAGTTATACCAGTTCACTAATAACAGTTTTTCTTCTACACTATACATACCTCAAAAATAGAGTAACTTATTTTGACATCCTATGTTGCAAAATAAAATACACGCTAAAATACATTGCTATCATTTCATTGTTACGTTACTCTAGCAACTAGTGTATGTATGTGCATGTTGCATTATAAAATATATTCACGGTATATATATATACGGATGAACTATATATTGTATGTAGCATGACTGAGAATAATTGTATATTCGTTTCAATTAATGTTATCTACATTATCCCGAAGCTTAAGTACTATTAGCTTAAATATCCGGTTCTTCATTATTGGGTCTTATGTCTAATGTGCTATAAGTGTCAATTTTAGTTGGCAAGTCGGCAATTTAAGACATTTATGGTTGGAATGGATTATCCGTAGCCCAAAGAAAGGTACTTTCTACAACAGTGGCTGGATCATGTTGCGCTAATTCAAAAAATGCCTTGATCTATATTAAGGATTTTGGAAAATAGTTCAATGTGTAATCATATATCCGTGGAGTAACACCACCATTTTGTTGGATGCTAATCATATGCACAAGAATATTTTTGAGACTCTCTTTACAAGAAATAGAGGTAGGCATTGTTAATTAGGTATTATTTGACTAATTGTTGTTGTCTTGCATATGAAATTTCTACAGCTTCAGTTTGGAGTTTCATTCGTCCTGGTAGCCCTCGAGCACAATCTAATGAGTTAATTAAGTAGCGGATTATGTAGTTTGTGAGTACGAACAGGACTAGCCTTTCTATACAACATTGAAGTGGTATAAGGTAATTTCTAGCCATTTTTTTTGAAAAGCCCATGGTTAAACAGAAATACGGTCACTCGGAAGGACATTAATGTGTGATTTGCTTAAGAATAACCTAGAAGGCGTATAATGTAAGCACGTAGTAATAAATTTAGTTAAATGCTAATTGATTTCATAAGATTTGATAAGTCAGTAACACTTAATATGAAGTTAATTATTACCTAAATTACCTGAATACTTGGTTACTCTTAATATAAAATTAATTACTATGTGACTATATTATACTTATGTAAAATATCCAAGTATTAGTTGGTTTAATATAGGAAATAAACGAATTTTTCTGTAATATAGTCACTTAACTTTAAGGACGCCCGAGTATTCATGTAATATATTCTTACTTGGATAAATAAGATCGTTTTAGCTTTCAATCTTATCAGAACTAGAAAAACAGAAATATTTTTGTTATTTAATAAGTTTTATTGCTTTATTTGCTCATTGTTAATAGCTGTAATATATAGTTTTTTTCTTAATCTTACTTGGTATATTGGCCATGATCTGATAAAACAGTTTTACTTCTGTCAAGTAGAATATAGTAACTAATTGAAACTTGAACATGATTGTAAACTGAGTACGTATTCAGGATGACTGCTGTTAAAATATATTACTCTGGCTCGAGACGTTGAAGCGAGCGAACGTGCTAGTAGATTAATTTGTGAGATATTGCAAATATTTGGTGAACTCGTGTATTTATTGTTGGTTTATCATATTCAGTGATTCTGCTGGTAAAAGCGTGCGGTTTTAATTGAAATCAACCTGTTAATTTCGAGTTAAATAAACTGAAAGTTGGACGTTGTAAATCGCTTTCGTTAAAACATTTCGACAGTTAATTCTGTTGAAATAGTGAATTTAATTCACTGAAATAGATTTAATATCTATTTTAAGTGATAAATAAGCACCGGGAGTGAGCTTTTAGTTTAATTAAAATACTAAAAATCGCGGATAATAAAGTGAAAATTCGGATGTTTTAAATCGTTTTTCGTTAAAACGTTTCAATAGTTTATATTGTTGAAAAAATAAGTTTAAATCGCTGAAACAGATTTAATATATATGTATTTCAAGCGATTTACAATAATCACGAGTGTGTGGAACTTTCTAAATTGTTCGAGAAGCGTGACGTGTACGGTAATGTCATGGCAACGGCAGTTGCGCGATCCGCTCGGGCTAATTTCGAGGGCTAATAACAAGGTAGGAAATTAAAGTAATTTAATTTCGACAATTTAATTGAATTTATTACATTAAATTAATTAATTATTCGATTAGTTAGAAATAATAATTTTATTTCTTTCTAAAATGGCCAAACTTCCGTTTCGTTTGATGGGTTTTATTATTTAAATTTAATTTAGTAACGCTATTAGCGTTTCCGTTTTACTTGTTTTAAGTGTTGGATTTTTGTTTTTAATTGGGAATATCGAATAGTTAGTTTATCGAATTAATAAATATGGCTGACACTGGGGTGTCGAAAACGTTAGCCAACCGGAGGGGAACAATAGATTTTTAAAGTGCCATCGTCGACGACGATAGTGTCCGTGGAGGACAAGTTAATTAAAAGAGCACGCTGTTTAACGGTGGCGATATGCGAGGTGGTCCCGACCAAGGCGGAAATGCTGAGGGTCGAAGACAGGAAGAAAACGGACAGTAGAGCAGATGGAAAAGGAACTGGCGCGAAAGGTTAACGCCGTCAGTTATAAAATAGGGGTGCATGGTGCGCGAAAAGGTAAAGTGGGCGCGGTTTTAGTCGAATAACAGTCGAACTGAAAAGTCCCCGGTCTAGCATAGTAAAACACAGTTTTTTGGCAAAATTCGATTTTATTATTCAACATAGCTGCCTTCGAGGGCGATACACCGATTATAGCGTCTTTCCAATTTTTCAATACCATTTTTGTAGTACGAATTGTCTTTAGCCTCCAAATAGGCCTCAGTTTCGGCGATCACCTCTTCATCCCTGCTAAATTTCTTCCCGGTGAGCATTCTCTTGAGGTCTGCAAACAGGAAATAGTCGCCGGGGGCCACATCTGGAGAGTACGGTGGATGGGGAAGTAATTCGAAACCCAATTCACTTAATTTGTCCACTGTTTTCATTGATTTGTGACACGGTGCATTGTCTTGGTGAAACAGCACTTTCTTCAAACGGCCCGATAACGCTGTATAATAGTCGCTGTTGATGGACTGGCCCTTTTTAAGATAATCTATGAAAATTATTCCATGCGCATCCCAAAAAACTGACGCCATAACTTTTCCAGCTGACCGTTGCGTCTTTCCACGCTTTGGAGCCGGTTCATCGCGTGCAGTCCACTCGGCTGACTGTCGATTGGACTCTGAAGTGTAGTGATGAATCCGTGTTTCATCCATTGTCACATATCGACGCAAAAACTCGGTTTCATTACGATTTAACAGCTTCAAATACAGCTCAGAATCATCAACTCGTTGTTGTTTTTGATCGAATGTGAGCTCGCGCGGCACCCATTTTGCACAGAGCTTCCCCATGCCCAAATATTCATGCACGATGTGTCCAACACGTTCCTTTGATATCTTTAGGATGTCAGCTATCTCGATCAACTTTACTTTACGGTCATTTAAAATGATTTTGCGAACTTTTTTGATGTTTTCGTCGGTGACAGCCTCTTTTGGTCGCCCACTGCGTTCGCTGTCTTCGGTGCTCATTTCACCACGTTTAAACTTAGCATACCAATCAATTATGGTTGATTTTCCTGGCGCAGAGTCCGGAAACTCCTCACCAAGCCATGCTTTTGCTTCAACGGTATTTTTTCCCTTCAAAAAGCAGTACTTTACCAGCACACGAAATTCTTTTTTTTCCATTTTTTTAAATAACAAAAGTAGCTTCACTCTTAACGCAATATCTCAGTAACTATTGGTCGGATTGCTGTCAAATTTTGACACGTTTCGTTTGAAGGTTAGTATCAGGTTGTTACAAATGTAATGTCCGTTTTTTCCTTCAGTTTGAATTGAATCGCACCTGTGTGAAGACGTGTATGTTTTTGGTGAAATTATTATTGTATTTGTAGGAAAGGGTATTTATTTTGAAGTGTGTACCTGTTCCATTTCTTGGAAAGATTAATACACCTGTCCTTGTCTCGCCTATGGAAATGCTGTCGGCAAGAGATATTCGAGCAATTTACCTCTTTTAATTTAAAAAGGGATTAAATGCAGCTGCAGCAACGCGAGAAGTTAATCAGACGTTCGGCGAAACCACGTGTAATGAACGCACATTACGGCGATGGTTTAAAAAATTCAGCGAGGGAAATTTTGATTTGGAAAATGAGCCTCGCGGGTATGCGCGTAGCACCGTTAGTGACGACGAGCTGCGTGTAGAAGTTGAAAGTAATCCGTCGACAACAGTGCGTAGCCTTGCAGAAACATTTCAAGTGTCCATTGCCACCATTAGTCGTCACCTTTCTTCGATTGGCAAAGTGAAAAAACTCGATCGATGGGTGCCGCACCAATTAATAGAAGCCAATAAGCTCCGTCGATTAGAGGTGGCTGCCTCTTTGGCTAATCGACAGAAAGTTGAACCGTTTCTTCATCGAGCGGTAACGTGTGACGAAAAGTGGATACTATATGATAATCGGAGACAGTCAGGACAATGGTTAGATCGAGGTGAGGCACCAAGACAGCATGCACGAGCATCACTTTACCCGCGAAAGATTATGGTGACTGTATGGTGGACCAGTAAGGGTATTATTCACTATTCATTTTTGCAACCTGGTGAAACCATCACGGCAGCGTCCTATTGTGCCGAACTGGAAACTATGCATGGAAAATTGAGCCGCTTGCAGCCCTCACTAGTCAATAGACATGGACCCATACTTCTTCATGATAATGCAAGACCTCATGTTGCACGACAGACAATCCAAAAACTTTCGGAATTTGGTGACGAAATTCTCTCTCACCCACCTTATTCACCTGACCATTCGCCAACTGATTTTCATTTTTTCCGAAGTTTAGACAATGCTTCCAGGCCGTTGGCAACAAACTTTTGATGTAAATGGAGACTATTTTGCAGAATAAATATTTATATTTTTTTAAATTTAGACTTTTTTTTATTCCTTACAAAATCGGACATTTCATATGTAACAATCTGATACTATCTAAAAAACATATGGATTTAATAACAGTAACTCCATCTATGTGTCAGATCGGGGACTTTTCAGCCGACCTGGTACAGTACAAACAAGGACGCGGGAAAGCTAAAAGTTTCAGTTGCCGAAAAAATGACGTCGGCTAAAGTACAGGAGTTAAAGAAGAACGATCTCGTGATTTGTATTTACAGTATTGACGAAGGTTTGAAGGATATAGAAGTCTTAGATTGTTTCCGTCAATAAAAAGAGGCGATCGTATTAGCTATGATAGCGCAGGGAAATTAGGGAGTGATGTTAAATAAGTAAGATTCTTTTCCAATAAGAGGGACATGGAGCGCAGTGTTAGAAATGCGGTTTGCGTCGTGAGCGGAAAATTTAGGTAGATGGGGTGGACAAAAAAGCCAAGATCATGTGAAGAATTTGTAACGAACGCGATTATAGCAATGTGTACTATTGCTATAAGTACCTAAAGGCAGGACCCAAAGCTAAGGACTGCCAAGGGCAGTTAATTTGAAAGATATACGGCAGCGACCAGGACAGGTCCAAATGTACGTCGCAAATTAACAATGTGCGGTATGTGAACGCACGCGTATTCCCTGGCTCGATACTAAACACGAGGCCTATTTCAATTTCATGGCCTGTGCATCATTGAAGCTTCTCCTAGAGGAGGAGAAGAAACGCACTTCAATAGATAGTACGCCGGATACAGCGCAAATGTAAGCGGTGAATAACAACTTCGGTTTAGTTCATGCGTCCAAATTAATTTAGGGCGTAGCGGTGGCACAAGAAGTGTTTAGTTGAACAAATAATTCGGGATAAAATTAGCATCGCGATAATATCAGTACCGTATGTAATTAAGGGCAAAGTCTGTGGAATTCCTACGCGGTTTAGAGTACACTACGTTAATAGCACAAATGACGAGTGCAATCTAGACGCGGTGAGAGCGGCCGTAGTAATAGCGAATAATGAATTTAAAGGCATTACGCTTAGCGACAAAAGTAGCTCGGACGCTGTTAGTGTCGGTATTTCGAACGGTAAGGGGTTAAACATCATTGTCGTTTTAGCTTATTTACCTCCAGATGATAGGAATCCAGGCGCGTTTAGAATCAACTTTAGACAATTCCGTGAAATCAAAGTAATCATCGGGCTGCGAATGTGAACCGTTTTTAGAGGATAATTCGCTAACGGTTTTGAACAATAACGACGATATGTGGGACATTGTGGGACCAGTTTTGTGGATTTCACTACGGGAAACGTTATCAAGGAATTAGCCAACAGTGACGAGGTAGAGGCGATCACGAGTAAGTCAACAATGCGGTAACTAGCGCGAGCGCGGAATCTATGCCGCAACAACGCGATTTAGGAGTTCGGTGCCTTTGTGGATGCTGCAGCTTACGGCCGCAAGGAAAGAAGTTGATCATCTGCGGCGCCGATTCCAGAGGTGTAGGGACGCGAACGAACGTCGTGATCATGAAATCGTATACAGAGCAAAGTGCGCGGATTACAAAGAATTAATTAGAACTACTCGGATCGAAAAATGGCGGGAGTTTTGCACCAAATCGGGAGGGAAAGACCCCTAGGGTCTCGTGTATCGGATAGTTAGGAAGAAAAAAGCGAGCGCCGTTGCAAGCACGACGTTAAAACAAGGGGGCGGGAGTTTTATTCCAAACGCGAAAGAGACTGCGGAATTTCTTCTGGAAACTTTTTTTCCGGAGGACGACGTAAATATGGACGAGAAAATCCACACGGGAATTAGGAATTTAGCCACAGCGGACGTGGGGACTCGATTTGTCATTCGCGAGGTGCGAAATATATGCGACACTCAATTCAATGAGCGCAAAAGGAGGTGGACAGGATCACGACGGACATCGCGATCAAGGCATTTGAGGCCAACCCGGAGATTTTTGAGATTCTGTTCAATAAGTATCTTGAGCTAGGAGATTTTCCGGAGTGCTGGAAAAAACTCTTAGTAAGGTTATGCCGAAGACAGGCTAATCGGACATGAGTGATGTAAGAAATTATCGGCCGATAAGTCTGTTACCGGTTGTAGGAAAAGCGCGAAGACAGACTATTGATAAATCGAATCGAATATCACATTTACGCGAACGGACTGATGAACTAATATCAGTTCGGGTTTAAAAAGGGCACATTCACGGTCGACGCGATAAAAACATTAATTAACTTTATGCGGAACGCGAAAATGGACAGACATTATAGTGTGGCTATAATGTTGGATATTAGTGGGGCTTTCGATCACGCGTGGTGGCCACATATCGCGAATCAATTGGAATCGACAAACTGTCCGCGGAATTTAATGGGGATGGCGGCGGCGTATTTCTCAAATAGGAGGAACCGGGATTAAGAGTAACAACAGAGGTCACTCAAGGATGTCCTTAAGGATCGCGATCCGGCCCAGGCCACTGCAACATTCTATATGATATTATATTCGGGCTAGCGTTACAAGAGGGATTTCAGCTTATAGCTTTCACGGAAGACACGACTTAGTTAGGGTGTGACAATACAAAGCACTTAAAAGTAACGCGAAGGAAGCACTAGCGCGAAACTTAGAATAGAACGGGAACAATAAATTAACGTTCAACGCGACCAAATCGCAGGGTTTATTTTTCCGAAAACCGGGCAAACAACGGCCAACGTTTAAATTGGGGAGTGCGTCCATTTATTGTAAAGAGGACATTAAATACTTAGGTGAAGTAGTTGACGAAAAATTAAACTTTAAGGAGCACGTCCAGTATACAACAAGTAAAGTGAAAGAAATCATCAACAAGATAAGCGTAGCCGCGAAGATGACCTGGGGCCTCAACGAAGTAGCTACAATTTATAAGGCCAGCGATGCTGTATGCAGCAATGGTATGGGTCGATTCGTTAAAAGTCAAAGAGACGAAAAAGATAATAGGAGCGTAGAGGATTTCTGCAGTTAGGGCTGCAAAGGTGTAGGCGACCACGTCGGCGGAGGCAGCAGCTACAATCGCAGGATTGTTGCCCGTGGATATACGAGCAAGAGAACTTGCCAGAAGAAGAGATGCGATTAGACTGGACGAGCGGAAATTTGAACAATGTACAGAATTGCATATTGACTCAGAGGATGTTGAGAGCAGCAAACGAATAACGACGGAGAAACATCCTGCGGAAATGGGCACAGTCGATTTTTCGCAGAACGAAGATGTGTGAGAGATGAGGAGAATAAGTATCTACATCGATGGATCAAGGAGTGAAGAAGGCACGGGCGTGGTGTTCGTTGAATATGCGTGTGTTGCAGTAATTCATAATAAAGAAATCAAGCTGGCTGATATTTACGACAATTATCAGGCGGAACTAGTAGCCATGCTGCAATGAAATATTGTAAGGACATGAAAATAGGGCAGGTAACACTGTTTACGGACAGCCCGTCTGCTCTGTAAATGTTAGAGAGTATGCGGAAACCCACGGAAATGTTGTTAGAAACATGAAAGATGTTATAGGAAGGGAACGTGCAGTTTAAATGGATACGTGTGCGCGTAGCAATCGCAGGTAACGAAAAGGCAGACGAAACCACTAAGGAGGTAGCTGCAGCGCAGAATGCGGAAATTTCATACGGGCTTTCATCGGAAAGGACGATAAAGAACGCGATAGCGTGCAACGAAGATGGGAGGATGCAGAGAACAGACGCTGGACGAAGAGATTTATAGCGGCGTTGAGAAGTTCAAAGTGAAGGTCATCTTGTCGTACCAAGCAGTACAGCTGATAACCGGCAACGGGAATTTCAAAGCGTACCTGCACAAGATCTGAAGGGAGGATACCCCTCCAAATTGTCGGCGGATCATATCCTCTTTGAGTGTTCAGATACGGAAGGCTGGCGTGAAGTCACAAGGAGGGCCGCAAATGCGGCCGATCACAGATGGCCTCTTCGTGCGGAAGATATAAAGGACGAGGAAAACGAAGGATGGTGGCGATTTTTCAGTATCGCGGCTGAGAAACTTCAGGCGGCTTAAGCATGACCACTTTTAGAAGAAAATTGATAGTGAGTTGGCTAACGAATTTGGTTTGTAAGGCGTCACGTGTGCTTCCCTGGAGTCAAGGATAATGAGGATAGGGAGCAGCATGGAGAATCAGACATCGCGGCGCAACGTACTGCGCCGTGCAAACACAAATCAGTCTGAGTCAGATGGACGCACCAATTCGCTGAGTTGGTGTCAAGCACACAACGGACGCGACGTGTGTGCGTGCCCCGTAGTGCGGAAAGGAAAAACGGCACAAGGCGTGACTCTCAAACCATCTGTAGCCCGCAGGAGAACTACTTACGCTGGAAAGAGGATCTTCGCGCAGAGAACGGTCAAGCTAAGGAGCTCATGGACCGCCACCTTGCGCGGAGGAGGGGACGTGCCTCGATAGTGTTGCGCGGAAAATAAATCGGAAAAAGGAGACCCCGGCGGTAAGGATAATGTTTGAGCTAAATCGTAAGGTTATCTGCTTCTGGGTTTCCGGGCTGGAACCGCGTCCCTAGTATATCTGCCGACGTTTCGTACCCATTTGTGTGGGACATCTTTAGGGCTGAACTACTGCACTGAAACTGAAACGTCGGCAGATATACTAATGACACGGTTCCAGCCCGGAAACCCAGAAGCAGATAGCATGGACCACGACCGCGGAAGTCTACGTACCAAATTAAATCGTAAGGGATCGGCATGTAGCCAGATAGCCACTCGTAGGCGGGTTGTTCCTTTGAACGTAGCGGCGAAACGTTCGTACACGTATACATATCACGAACGTGCCAGCACATTATACACACAGAGGCGTGTCCGCACTTACACGAAAACAAGGGCATGCAAACAATACACGCTTGCTCGCACGGATACAAAACCACGATGACCATGGAAAAAGTTGCATAGAGGTTGCATAGAGGATTTGGAATTCTAACTGGAAGGGTAGCGGCAGCCAGACCCCACATCACGAACACGCCAGCACACAATATACACAGAAACTTTGAATCACACCAACACACACAAGCACGCAAGTCAGGAGGACGCACCTCCAGGAGGACGACCACGACTACTAACCATGGACAAAGTGATGCCCACACATATGCACTCGAGCGCGCACACACACATCTACAATACAGATACACACTGAAAAAACACGAGTAGGGGTGATTCCTTAACACATTCAAATACTTGCGCGACGTATGCAGGGTGAGCATTTGTAGATCTACGGAATGAATAGCTGAGTGAACGTATTGAGTGGAGAAACCGCCGGGTTCTATTGTTACAGGGGCCCAAAATCCCAAAAGGAGGAGAGGTGGCGGAAAGATTCCACCGGGAAGAGGAAGCCCAGGACTGACGAGCGGAGACAAAGTGAAGAACCGTTGTCGTATGAGTGGATATTGGACATTATAATAAATGAGGTATATAAGGAACGGACTAGTTCCGCAGGGTAAGATCGGAATTGTGAATAATGTTTAAGCAGGAAGCGGGCTAAGTCCCCACTTTGAATTTTAGATAAAGCTAGTTTGGATGTAGATAGTTAGTTTTGTAGTAAGTAAAGATTAAGGTTGGGTTACATCCGGTGTAGTGCCACAGGCGGGGCACCGGATTCTAGAGCAATTATTGTCATTTATTTAAGTTTTCTAAATAAAGTGTTAAATAGATTATGTTAGTATATTCAAGATATATTTTATATACTTGTGGGAACTACTGTGTTTACTTGTTTAATTAATGAATATAAATTGATAATAGAGATTGCATTAACAAATCGATAGATTGTTATTCTAGCCATTTGATTTTCTTTTACTACTGCATTGTGTTTTTTTTGTATGCCTAAATTGTTCCAATAGCTCGTATTTAGAATCCACCCGCTTCAGTTTTGATAGGTAAAGCTCTACGGGATTAAATGCTGTAGCAGACCTAGAAGTAGCAAAAGGTTTTTTTACAAAGTAAGCAATATGGCTTGCAACGTCTTGTTCTGAGCTTAGTAAGACAATAAATAAACACTCATATTCGCACCTTAAACGATCCTTTTGCTAAACTCAAGAAATAAACTTAGCGACTTGGACGATCCCTATTAATCAGATCTAATACGACGCTATAGTATTGTTACCCTGAAATCCCCACGCCAATATTGAAGTTAATTTATTTATTAATTATACTAGATAGGTATAAAAACAAGAAAATGTCTACACTTCGAAACTCTAATTACTTATTCTCACCTAAACGTATAGTTCGTTTACATTAGTGGTACAAAAGATATTCTTTGATATATGTGCCTCTTAATGATCACTTCCCAATAACAACAGAAATACCAAACAATAACAATAAAACACAAAAAAAATAACGACCGAATCACTACCGAATCAATATTAAATAATTGACTTTATGACGTGTAGTTGACTGTGGTCTATAAAAAGTAAAAGATTATTTAAAAGGAAAAAAGCTAAACGAATATGTAAAGATAATATTAGACTAATGAATCATGAACTATTTACTAAGAAGCACTTAGTTATTAAATTGAAGCTAAAAAATTTGTGAAGGTAATATTAAAATCATGAGCAATTTACTAGCAAGTAAATTAGAGATATCGACTAAATTAGTTATCAAATTTTCTAAGTAGTATTTAAATAGAGAACGGTTTATCTTGCTTTTAATCAAATTGGGTCTTTCATATATATAAAGTAATCTTTTTCCAAACAACGTACAGTCTTCTAACAAACCCTTTAATTTAATTACAGCTGTAAATGTGCCAATTTTAATAATAAACGTCTAAAGACAACAAGGGAAGAAATTAGAAAAATCATAAAACGTATTCAAAGATGGAGGTGAATAAAAAAGCATACCGTCAATTTAAAGAGTCCTAAAAATAACTGGTACAAAAGGCTTTATGTATAGAGAGACTCTACTGACTCTCGAACCTCCTCGTTTACCTTGATCATAATGCATGGTGGAACGGTGAAGGTCAATGAGATTTTAGAACGACCGAGCCCGAGAAATGTCAATGTCAAAGACATTTCAAACTCGAGATAATTTCAAGATCATTTCGACAAGATAGTTGCGATGACGAGGTAATTTTAACATCAACGTCATTTCAGCGTGACAATCATTTCGATATCAAGGCCATTTCAATGTCAATGTTGTTTAAATTTCAAGGTCATTTCATGTCGAGGTCATTTGGACCCCAAAGTCATTCGAATGTCACGGTGATTTCAATGTCAAGAACATCTCAATGATGTTTATGAAGATGTTATTTCAATGTCAAGGTCATTTCCATTTGGAGTAATGTTTGGAGAATATTAAGGAATAGAGGAATAGAAAGGGGGCTAATACAAAACATACAAAGTCTCTACGAAAAAAGTGAGAGTTACATAAGAATAAGAAATAAAAAATCCAAACCATTTGCTAACAAAATTGGACTAAGACAGGGATGCATTCTGAGCCCATTGCCTTTTAACTTGGTTCTAGATGAAGCAATTAAGCAGAGTAGAGATAGACTGGAAGTATATCCAGTGGGATACTGGAGATTAAAATGCGTACGCTTGACGGAACTATGTTATGCGGATGACATGGTGATAATAGGGGGAACAGAGAAACAGCTGCAAAGAAATGTTGTTATTATTAACGAAGAACTGAAGAAACTAAATATGAAAATAAATAAACAGAAAACTAAACCAATGATAATTGGAGCACGGAAGGAAAAGCACAGGATACAGATAGATAGCGAGATAATAGAGCAGGTGGATAGATTCACATACTTAGGCGTGATAATAAACAATGAAGGAACCCTGGACGACGAAATAAATGAAAGAATAGCAAAGACCGGTAGGTTATATAACAGCATAAAGAACAGCTTCCTAAGCAAGAAGGAAATACTAAGACAGGTAAAAACGGAAATAATTAGAAAAGCTATAAAACCGACAATGACATACGCGTGCAAATCTTGGACAACAACACAGAAGCTGAGGAGTAGACTTACAAGCACAGAGATGAGATTCCTGAGAAAAATAGAGTTGAAAACGAGAATGGATAAAATTAGACACCGGGTATTTAGGGAACATTTAAAGATAATCCCAATAGAAACGACGATAGAACAGGGTCAGCTAAGGTGGTTGGGTTATATAATGAGAAGGGGCGAGGAGAGGTTGATTAGGCAGGCGTTTGAGGCCAGGGAGATTGGAAAGAGGAAGAGGGGTAGACCGAGAAGAACGTGGAGGGATGAAGTGCGGGCGGCGACGGAGAAGAGGGGACTAGGATGGACAACATAAAGGCTTTGGCGAGCAACAGAGGAAAGTGGAGGGAGATATGGAGAGGGGAAGCGGAGGACTCGACTCCAGCATGACTCGACACCGAAAGTTATAAGAGTCTATAGGATTAAGTAAGTAAGTATCATAGTTTTAAGCTTGATTTTACATGTCTTCAATTAACATATCATAATGTTTGTATTAACTACAATGGATAATCGTATAACATTATAGATATGCAACACATATTTACATATACATAAAAAAATTTCCAGATTAAAACCATTTTCGAATATTTTATTTAAGCAGGTACATATATACACCCAATAATAAGGAAATATATCAAAAATTAAAGTGAGTACTTAGATTTATTAGTAATCTTAATACGAAAAAATTAATTATGGAACATGGTCGTTTATACTTAACTAATGCTTAATATGACCATATACCTAATATATCACTTGTGCTCTTATCAAACTGAATATTATCAATTACTTCTATTCAGGAGTAGCAAATATATTTTTTTAAAACTGGAACAATTATTGTCGTTCTACATCTAATCTTCTTTGGAAGAATACAAAGGTTGGCCTTCAGCAGAAAGTGCTGAAGCTTACAAATCTTGCGCAGCTTTATCAATTAATTCTTCTCATACGCATTTTAAAAACATAACCATATATATATGTACATATGTATAATGTAATATTAAACAATAAAGTACAGAATCCTTAGGTATGTATATTGTCTTTTGTTGTAAATTCGATTCTAACTGCGACACCATTCCTATGTATAACATCTTCCTGATGTGCCCTATTAGAGGACATAATTTAAATTGACTAAATTTCAACAACGGTTCACTTTAATCGTAACCATAATACACTGACTGAAATCTAGTATACATCTAATGTAAAATAGCTGTTCGATTTCCATCAAAATCAACTTGTTTTACTATTCAAATAAACTGCCACATCAATAAACCCATCAAATCTACTCATATTTTGATCCTAATTTGCCTTCTTCCCCGTTTGACGCCACGTAAAATAATATATCTAGGTATCTCTAAATGAAGAGCCGTCTTAATTGACCAACAATGATTTGTTGTCTAGGAAATTCCCCCTTCCCCACTCCCTTCTAAAAATATTTCTATTTAAGCATTTTTCGTTCTTATTTTCGTTAATTCTAAATCCCAACTTAATACCATTATAATATGTGGCACTCGCCATACCATAGGATAAATTATTAGCTTAATATTATTGGTCGTATAGCATTAATTATAACATCATTATCACCAGCATATCGTTTTAACACTAATTCTTGTGACACATTCAATTATCATGAAAATTCTCAAAGTAGCCCATAAGACATATCATAGAAACATAAATATTAAAATTACCTTAATCATCCAATACTGAAAACCTTCCCAAGTCTTGGCTACAACTTTTTAATATATTCACATAACTGGGACTATAAGAAAAACATTCCTTAATAGTTGAAGTTATACAAACATACCTTACTTCATCTACCTCAATTTCACTAATTACATATGTGATATTATAACACCCTGTCCTGTGTTTAATAGGACAGTAAATAAACGCCCATATCTTTACTGAAGGCCCCTATGCCAATATTGAAGCAATAATGAATCAGAAAAAAGAAATACTTTCGTTATTCTGTTAACTAAAAAAAGAAAAGTTTATTTTATAGAGAAAGGTAAGATGATAGTGAATAAGTATTTAAAAAAAGAAATGCTTACGTTACTGATATAAATTCACACTAAATAATACAATAGTATATTTCCTCATATCGGACGCATTCCAATAACCACAAAGCGGCACAAACAAAATAATAGCAATAAATTTCGCAGAATAATGAAGTTCAGCTTACAGCCGAAGTAATAGTTACTTTAAATAATGAAATGAAAAAGAAAAAGATTAGTTTTAAAAAGCATACGTTTAAGTTTGCTATAGTAATTATCTGATAGTAAACTAATTAATTATTAACAAGCAAAAAAAGCAATTATTGCTAACCATATAGCAAGCCCTTAATCAATTTACAGTTTACAAATAAGTAGAAATCATAACCTACCATTAAATATTGATCTTTTTAATTACGAAACCCTTAATTGACAAAACTGAAACTAATAGATTAACGAAGGTTTCTTTTGTTAACAAATCCTGTCTATTGAGTCAAAATGGGTTAAAGCTATTAATTCTATGAATTTTATGAATAAACGATTACATAAATACCTCCTGTTAATTTACCTTGCTTTTAAATTTTTACTGGTGCTTAGATACCTCACCGCGGGATCTAAACGGTCTTAATGATCCCTTAACTAAATGGTATGGTAGTATATAGTTTCAATTGTTGTTACTATAGTCTTTAGAATCGAAACAATATGAAAAATAATAATAGTACGTCCAAGGTTTTAGTACTCCAATAGCCTCGATGGATTTGGTCAAATTACTTCGTTAATCTTTAAGCGTATTGATTAAGCTCTGTCTTCTTAATCAGATGGACGAGGGATTTTCATATATACATTCATTCCGTCTATGCGACAACTAACGAATTACTCAAAAGGTAGTAGATAGGGAAAATATCTAAGGAAAAATACCCCTAAAGTTAAAGTAGAAAAAGAAACAAAGGAAGGAATTAGACCACTATAAAATACAAAGTTTTAGATTACATACCTCTTGTTGGTTTGAGGGTTAATTAGCTAGATTACGATCGCCTTTTAAGTAAAATAAGCCAACATAAATCCAACCTTAATTTTACGACTTTCACCTGCCGTGTTTTTTATTAACTTGTCTAACTATTTCCATAAAGCTGATAAACCAAGTAATCGGCTTACAATAATCTAAGGACGTTTAATTAACCATTCTAATAGAATAAACACAATTACTTATTAAAAGTTGAACTTCTAAATGGGGTAAGAGAAGATACTTGTTATCTTTCAGAAGGAAATCGATTGAAAGAGACCGACTACGACGACCATCTTGCTTTTTATGTCATGTATCCATGTATAAAAAATGAGCGATTCCATTATGGCCAAATAATTACAAAACCACGGGGAATAACTTCCAATCAATACAAAGACAATAATCATATGATTTGATTCATTAAATTCTACTAATTAAAACAGAATTAAAATATCAACGGGATCTATATATCGATCGTAATGATAATTCGTTGACAGATACGAGAGGGAGTTTCAAAGACCGATTAAAATTACTTGATCAAATACCAAAACAGGGATTAAAATTATGTTTCTACCAATAGTCTTTAATTCATAATGCGGAAGCTTTTATGTTTAGCAATATTGGTAGAAACATAATTTTAATACCTGTTTTGGTATTTGATCAAGAAATCAATCAAGTAATGTGTGTGTGAATCTTACATAATAACTCTAAAATATCCATCACTCATATATATATATATGTATGTACATCCACTATTAACTTCATATACTAAAATATGTTTCTCTCTTCACTTATTATTAATCTTAAAATCAATATCAAAAACATTCTCTTACCAAGATTATTCTATACCAGAATTTTCAGATCCATACTGTCCGAAAATTTTCCATTTGTATTACTTAAGTGATTATGCACCTTCGTCCTACCAACCGCATTCAACCACTTATTTCCTGATCTTCGTATAAACTTTCTCATCTTCATCTATAATTTATTCATAATATTACTGTTTATACTTATATTAATAACACTATCTTCAACTCATATTCTAATGTCAACTTTTTGCCATTAGACATCTTGCCTGATCGACAGCTCGAATAATAATATTACTTAACATTTTAGTATTTATTTATAAATCTTCTCATCCGAAAATTCTATTATTTTAAATTCCGGTGGAACATTTGGATAAGAATGATATAAAATATGAGACAATTCAGACCTTAACCCTTACAATATTAAAATAACCTTGACAGCATTGAAGCCTTCTAGGGCTCAGCCGTTCTATTGTAGAAACTTCTCATTGACCTTGACCCAACATGCAGTATGGTCAAGGTCAATGAGGAGGTTCGAGAATCGGCTGAGTCCCTCTACTGTTCTAAAAGCAAAAACGAAGGGGAAATTAGAGAAATCGAAAACGTATTCAAAGATGGAGGTGAACTCTAAAAAGTTACTTCGTTTTTCTTCTAAACGCCTTTATCCAGCAAAAAATTGTAGGTAGCACCTTCGAAATTAAGTTCAATCCCAATATTCATCACATAGTCATACTATAAAGACGGCTATTCACAAAGTGGTTCCTTATTTAGATATTCTATGTGAAAAAAAAACAAAATAAATGTAATAAATGGAATAAATAATTAAAATAATAATTTTTGTAGGTTTTATAGCGTTGAAAGTCAGGCGAATTTTCCTGACATGGACGATTGCTCTTGCCTATATATTTACAACGCCGAAAATACTTTATGTGCAGAAGCTTAACTAAATATACTCGAATTCGCAAATCTCATCAAAAGCGAGACATATACAAAGTACAGAAGATACAAACACCTTGAAACAACAAATGAAAAATACATGCAATAACCTTGATAAACTACCGAGACAGGTAATTAAACAAACGATATTACGAACTAATCTATAAACAACATGATCTGAAAGCAAGAGCTAGATAATACAAAAAAACAGGATTTGCATCGACGTGCGGGAACGCACATAAAATTTGATGTCGATACATAACCATACAAAGCGACAAGCAAAATAATAACGATACATGTAGGTGAAAGAAAGATTATTACGCTTAATAACAGCCAGAAAAAAAGGTAAAGGCAATTAAGATTTAAATTCTAATTCAATAAATTAATATTAATTATAGAGATACGAGAAAGAATAACATAGTCGTAAATAATACATACATTTATGATAAAGCTGTAGATAATACTGCATTTACGAGAACAATGAAACCTAAGAAACAAAATGGTGTCTAAAGAAAGCTTGTAATATGATCAAATGAATGTTAGATTCTAAATCGTAAACAGTTAATTCTAGATTACATAATACATACATAGATGGTATATACAGAGGAGCAAAAGAAACATATATAATAGGAGTAACGCGATTGGGATCAACAGATATAAAGATAATACAAGTAACGAAAATATTACTCAAAGGTGATTAAGTGGAAAATGTTGTAGAATTGTGATTAACAAAAGATCAAATTATGAAATAAAGAGGAACTTATTCTACACAAGGCAATTAATATTATACAGTAATGTTAATCCGCATCTACTTGGTAAACAAAAATGCAATATGATGTAAATAGAAGTTTGATAGAATAGATAGAGATTTTATCTCAAATATGGCAAGATAGAATAGAAAGGTAATTTTGATGAGGCCTGTGGTTGATTAATTTAATCACTTAAGGTGCGGTACACGCCTTTCGTCAACTAAGTTGTCATCATCAGTGTCACACCTGGAAAACAGCGGCAAAAACCCGCATGAAACGAATTCCGTACACGATCTGCACCGTCGAAAGCCAAAACGCACACTGAGCGTTTAACACTGTTAAACGCTGTTTAATTATTTGCTAATAATGACAACTTATTTGTCGGGACGTATACAGAAACGAAAATTAATGCGGAAAGGGGTTTTCAACCTTAAGTCATTAAATAGAATAGAAACATTGAAATTTGTTTAATACTAATTGTTATTATAAATAAAGAGTAACTATTGCCGGGAATATAAGAAAAACAAAGAATTTTTAATAATAAAATTAAGAAAGAGTATTATAAAAAATTTGTTTTACATACAATTTCAATAATTAGTATTTAGTTGCACAAATTTAAACACTGCTCTTTTGATTATATTGTATATGTAGTTGATCATAAAATTAGTAATATCTATTTTCTTTTCTCTATTTAATTGCCCGTCTACTAGGTATGCGGATGGTTTTAATCAATTAGATATTATTATTTTATATTATAACTACTATGCACAATACATTTACTCGCCGAAGTGTTTATATAACATCGATATATCAGGCCGTCGTTTTAATTACTGAAAATACATCGCAATATGTAGTATTTTATATGAAAGCAGGTATGCTCTCTAGATTAAATGCTGACATCATAAAACCATGATGGCGTTTTAAGAAAATTGTTTCAAAACCTTCGTGTTCTCATTTCGATATTCTTTTCGTTTACGCTTTTGAAAGCAGGTGCTATGTAGAGCACAGTTCAGAAGGGTGAGAAGATTGATTATTTTTCATTACTTGAACGGAAGTTGTTATTAAATTTTGAAGAGGGTAAATCAGAATATGTTTTGTTTTTGCTTGTTCACTAAAAACTTTCTAAAAGCAAACTAATCACTATAATATTTACTGTTTTAAAATGTATTTATCGCATTTTTATATCGAAAATATACTGATGAAACATGACCAAATCTCGATAATGCAACAGTGAGATGTGGTCATATTATGTTATACATATTGTGATATATACTATAGAATATTGAATAAAAATCTAAGTGTTGATATAAACATTTGCTCACAGCACAATATTTAATTAAGAGATTCTTTTGCTTGGATTCCTTTGTAAAACATTAAAAACAAGATTGAGTTGAGGTTCTTTAGAATCAACCAGGCCCTGGCATTCAGTCAACACAACAGTCAGATAAATAAAACAAGAAATTATCCTTAATAACCATGCATTATTAAATTAATCAAGACTGAATATACATACATAAATTATATATATGAGAAATCTAAGAAATATTTAATAGATTACTAACAGGTAAGGTTAAATAGAATTATATGCAAAAATGATTAAATATTGGCTAATAACGCCTCAAAACAATTTAGATAACTTCATCTAAATTCCAAAAAAAGTTTCCAAGAAGCTTATTGTAAATGAATAGTGAAACTCAAATAACTAAATATATACATATTCGTTTATTATCTTCATGGTTATTAATAGCTTAATCCAATGACTCGCGATTCCATGTATTTTAAACAATTCACAAGATTAAAAGTATTAAATTACAATAATTATAACCCAAAGTAAGAAAAATAATTTATATTCCTTATCTGTATTTCAAATCAAAACAAGAAAACTATTTTACATACACATATTGTTTAGTACACAGATAGTGATGACCCACCTAATAGTTCACAACTAGGTGTTTAAGAATATCCGAAGCAAAAATTAATCGATAATATAACTGATACAAACATAAAATTCCATCTTTATATGATATTGGAATAAGTATAGTTTTATTGTTTACAGTACTCTTAACGCCCTCTCGTATTTGTCAGAGCGAAGTATTACAACAGATTTCTATTGTAGATTCCGTTGACATTTTTAATCTTATGTTAATTACCAGCATTTAATTAGCTAAATCCTGTGATATTGTCTTTGTATTTGTAGCTGAAAAAAAAACTCCATTGCACGTGGTGTAAGCAAATTTAAAGTTAAATTTGTATTGGTGGCTTATTCTGTTGAAGAGACGCTATTAAATGTTGATATTGCTAACATCAACGTTAACAGGAGGTTTGAATGCTAAAACTTTGTATGTCATAGTGGCCTAATTCCTTTTTGTTTCTCCTTCTACGTTGGGATTATTTTAAGTTACAGCATTTTGTTATAAATTAGACGCACGGACGGAGTAAAGGTGTATGTGAAATGACACGTGCATCAAGTTGAGACTACAGAACTTAGTCGACAAGCTCAAAGGGTAACGTAGACATTTCTGCAGTTTCATCAAGGTTTATAAAATACAATCTTTTCTTTATATATATTATTTTGTTGTGTTCAATAAATTCTAAAGACTGAGGTAACAGCGGATGCATTTATTTGTTATCGCACCATTTATTTCGAGACTATTTAAGATCCTCCAGACCCGAGATAGAATTATTTGAGCCCAGTAAAAGTTTATTAAAGCCAGATAACTTAAAAGAGGGAATTTATGTATCCGTTAATTCAGTTAAACAGTGGAATCAATATCTGTACTTAACCTCTATATCGATAGATAGCCTAGTAATGCAGAAAGTACCTATAGTAACTACTTGAATTTAGCTTTGTAAACCGAGGGCCTTGCAATTAATAACTCAGTATTTACATCCTCACATTCCTGTGTACATTTTTAATTAACTAAGAGGTCGTTGCACGGTTAACATTTAAGTGTTCATTTTACTCTTATAGTTTCTTGTTTCTTTTAATTCATTTAACCGAGAGTTTCTCAATAAAACACAGTTCACTGTTTACAGTAACTCAGTATTCAGTCGAAAGCTAAATTTTATTATGATGTAAAATTTATTGCAATTATTTTGTTTATGTGCTCTACTGTTGTTGTTATTTGGAAAGTGTCCAATTAGGGGCACATGTATTATTGTATAATTTTGTGTGCGAAGCAACTATATGTACAGAAGGGAAATAGAAATTATTATCTTATAGTTAACTCAATTATAATAACTTACTTTAAATACTTATTTGCAATTGAGTACCAAGCTCTATACTTTGTCAATTAAAACGTTGATTACTCAATAAATTTGTATAAAGCTTAGGTTTCTTTCCTTTCTTTTTTTACACAAGGGACCCTTGTAATTAGGAATATTAATTAACAGGGAAAATGAACGTATTTTGTTGGTCCATTGCTTCAATATTGGACAGAAGGGATTTTAGGGTTACAATATTGTGGAGTTATATAGCATCGTATTAACAGGTAACCCCTCCCACTCGTCGCATATATTTTGGGCTAGTTAGCACTCTGAAAGTTAAGCGAGAGGTTCGCTAGTTAGATAGAATACGGGCGTTTATCCTTTTTGTCCTATTCAGCGCAGGACTGGATGTTACAATATGCACACTAAAACGTCCTAGCACAATGCCTGTTTATATTTATACAATATATATGCCTAACATAACATATTTATTTGTAAAATAATAAATAAAAGATTATCAAAAAAAGCTTGTATGCAACATAATGAACATGATATCCAATATGAAAAGAAAATAGCGGTTTGAATAGAAAATAATAGAAAATTTGCTGGAATCCTATCAGGAAAGAATTTTGAATAATACTACTTGTGTTAATGCTTATAACGATGAAGTAGGAACAAATGATGAGTTTTCATTTTCAACTAAATAATTTTAACGTAAGTATGCTTAGTTTTTATAAAGAACGAATTTTATATTGATGCCGAATTGAGCTTTAAAAAACATGACGGTGAAATATAGGTTTTGATGTAGGAATAAATATTTGAAAAAAATTACTATCTTAAATACATTGACAAAATTATTAAGGTATAAGTTTGACCAAAAAAGGATTGCAATTCGAATATGACAAAAATTCGAATTCTTTCAAACGGCTGTAAAAGTAGTTCTCTTTAAAGCTGAATTAAAAATAACTATGTACTACTATATCGGCTGAAAAAGATTGGTGTACAGTAAAAATCCTATAATTAACAGTGAGTGCGGAGAAAAGTAAGAAAAGCAAACTAAGTTGTAGTTTTCACGATAGAAAACTTGTTCTTTGTCCTTCATCTACTGTTAAATGTTTTCATAAATTTTTATTTGAAAAAATCGAGTCGCACGATAAAAACACAGCTACTCAAACAAAACGGCTGCTTGATGTGGTGCTTTAATTATCACTCACTTAGTGAGGAAAATCCAGAATTTCAGCTTTCGTAGAGAACACAGGAAAACGATAGCAAATAGCCAAATAAAATAATAATACTTAATAATCAATCACCGAGAAGGGTAGTTAAAAGAAATTTCCTATAACGAGCGTAGCACAAAATGGTAACGTTTCCACGTGCTCGTGAATTTCGTCGAATAGACTTACTAAATATTAATCCAAATTTGACGAAGTAACATTTAGATATACCAGAAACCAACAATTAGTCGAATTGTTGATCTAGAATATTCTTCTAGCTTAACGTGAAGACTCGAAAAAACTCGGCAAATGACGTATATCAGTTCGCATGCATTCTTTTTATTAAAAGGCAATTAATTATGGAACTCCGTAGGACTGTAACAAGAGCTTTTGGACATAAAATTGTTATCTAAATTAGCACACCATTAAGAAAATAGTAATAAATGAAGGAACCATCATTACCTAACTTTATTAATAGCCAGACTTACAGTATTACTATCGAGAGGGCACTAGTGATATTACAAAGAGAAAAGATAAGAATGACAAGTTAAATTTAACTAGTTAATTTCATAACAAAGGGCTGCTTGCGTTCAGAATCCCGACAGTACGGTACCGTAACGACTGAAGTTAAATCTGATGGAAATTATGCTTTTAAGATTTCCGATGAATCGATAGGTGATTTGAAAAATTAACGGAATATTACATTTACGAAAGGTGTTATATTGCTCCATACAGTGAGGTACACGAAATTTGTGGGGAGATCAAAATGTGCATGTCACAACAGCATATAATAAATACATACATTTTTAACAAATGTTCATATTTACAAATATGATTAAGTTATCTATTAACAACATATAAATCTAGAAACTTCCTTATCTACATAAATAACAATGTCTACGACGTACAACCCCAAATACGACATTACGACATCACGACATATTGTAATGTTCCACACAAGGTCTACAAATTAATAAACTCACATATTGTAAATGTTGCTCTGGTAATCGAACCCAACCTACATAAACTTCTGCCCATTAAATACGATTTAGGAATAAAAATCAAATTTTTATCTTCTGTTCCAAAAACTAATCCATCAGTTTCACATCGATATGTCACACACCCAACTTTTCAACAACATAATTCACCAAAGTACTTCAAATACATCCTATCATAAAAAACTATGCACCACAATACAATATAAAAATTAAATACAATTAATATATTCTTACGACTTAATTTTTTCAACTAAAAATTTATAAAAACATTAGGACAAAGAACAAATTTTCTATCGTGAAAACTACAACTTAGTTTGTCTTTCTTACTTTTATCCGCACTCACTAAATCTGTTGTATGATTATCTAAAATACGTTTTAAAAAAGTCAGTTCTTTTCTATCCTTCACAAATACTAAATCTACACCAATACACAATCGCTTAATAATTTCATCAAATTCACCCGATAATGTACAGCGTGTTTCAAAAAGAATATACGTATTACGAAGTATTATTTTATCTAAATTATCGATCGCTGTGCCTCGGCTCGGCTGTTGCAGAAACGAATACATAGTCTAGTTTATTTAATAGCCGCTGGATGTCAGTTGCCTTCTGTTTTTCTTAGTAATGTTTAAAATGGCTGCTCCTCAGCAGAAATCATTTTGTGTTCTCGAGTTCGCGAAATGCAATTCCGTGATCAAAGTCCGTTGTCAAAGACGTTTCAGGTTGAGCTATCAAATTGATCCTCCGAATGGGTGGAATATTCGCAGATGGTATCGACAGTTTGTAGATACAGGATATGTATGTAAAGGAAAACGTCCTGGCCGCGATCATGTTTTTGAAGAAAATGTTGCACGAATTCAAACTGCTTTTCAACGTAATCTTTCAAAATTAACTCGTCGTGTCAGTCGGGAGTTATAACTGCCTACAGCAACAATTTGGCGTGTTTTGAGACGTCGGTTGGTTATGAGGCTGTACAAGTTACAGTTGTTAACAAGCTCTGCGTCCTGATGATAAACGGAAACGTGTGGCATTTTCTAACGAGATTCATGATGCTATTGACAATGAAAACACTTTCGCATAACGCATCGTGTTCAGTGATGAAGCGACTTTCCATGTTAGTAGTCTGGTAAACATACACAATGTTCGAATGTGGGGTTTATAGAACCCATATGTAGCCATTGAACATGTACGAGATTCGCTTAAAATCAATGTGTTTTGTGCGACACCCGATCATCTGTTTACGGCCCATTCGTCTTTGATGGAAACACGGTTAATGGTCAGCAATATCTCGCTGTTACAAAACTGGTTGTTTCCGAGGCTGCACGAAGACAACTTCATTGATGAATAAGACGGGACACCCCCTCACTGGAGGTGCCAAGTGCGTGAATATCTGAATGATACTCTACCGAACCGTTGGATTGGTCATCAAGGACCTGGCGACTTAGCATGTCTCAGATGGGTTCCACGGTCACAGGATTTGACACCCCGTGACTTCTTTCTATTAGGTTTCGTTAAAGACAACGTTTATGTACCTCCACTTCCACAGAACCTGGAAGAGTTGAAGAATCGGATCCGTACTGCCATAACATCTGTGACGAAGGACATGTTTTCCCGAGAATGGGAGAAATTTGAGTATCGATGTGATATTGTTCGTGTCGCTGATGGAGGACATATTGAACATTTGTAACCTGAACTTGAGAGGTTCGTAAATATGTGTGTAAAGTTTCATATTCGTATGTCTTAAAGTTTAATAAATATATGCATTCGAAATACGTATATTCTTCTTGAAACTATTATACAACACAGCGGATAGAATTAAAATCTATTATCTATTGCGCCAAAGAAGTTATAAAGAGAGATTAATAATGCAGATGATTTGGGTTTTTCAAATTTGTTTTGTAAAAGAACGTAACTTGATCAATGGTGTCATTCTACTCATTTATATTCCCAACTTAAGTTTGAAGGGCAAAATTTCTTGCCAGAGAATAAAAGAGTATTATTGTAACTTCGTTCTTATGTTAAAAATTTTAAAAAAATAAATATTTTTTTATTTACTAATATTCATAATATATTTATATAAATAATTAGGAATGTATGTGCTTGAATTTCAATTGTGTTTTAATATGATCAAAAACTAACAGTAATTTGGACCAAAGCAGTCTATTTTTAGAAATAGTACCCACATTTTATTAGAGTAAGTAAGAGAATATGTATAAGCAAATATAAACTTATACATATGTACGTACCATAAATTCTTTTTTTTCAAAAAGCGAAGTTGTACAATCGACAAGTATCATAAATAATTAGGAAATCTAAACTCACAAACGTAATATGTATTATGGTTAGGAAAAGGATAGGTAGACAATTTCGGAAGATACTTAATGGAATTGAAGAAAGAGCGAAAATTATGCAAATAATCTAGTTTGCGTTATGTTTCCTGATAATAATATAGCGAGTAAATCACGATAATATATAAGTAGAAATGGAAAGCGATGCCGTTTTACTTCATGTAGAAGCATGGCAATTATTCTGTGTCTGCTGATATAACATTAATCTGTAATAATTTTTTTCATATTAGAATTTTATGGTTCTCTTTGTGTTTGTTTATCATATTAGGTCCATTAGGAAACAGTAAATTTGTTATTGAAATTACAACATGCAAAATAATATAGTTCAATCGAATAAATATTTATGAAAAACTGCAAAGGTGACGTATGTACATACATAGTTTACCAAAGTGTCTATATAAGTGCATTATTTCTAATTCCATGACTTGTCACTATCAACCATAGCTAATATTTCAAAATAAGGCATTCATCGTATCTCAAGAAACCATCTTAGCCCAAGGCCCCCCAGTTTCCTTTTTCAACACACTTCTATATTGAATGCCCAAATACCTTATATACAAGGTTTACTTAGCATATCTGTAGAGTTCCCTTAAAACATAACATAAAAGCCATCGTTAAACCTCATTATTGAAGCTCTTCACCTGTCAAAGATCCCATACTCGTGTGGTACTGTGATTATTAGCGAAACAAAGCGTTCAGTCAGCACTTTCGTCGTTACGCATCAGTGTTGTACGTAGCCGGTTTTGCACTTGCTGATCACAGATTTGAAATCGTACACCAAGTTTAATTAGATTCTGTCCAAAATAAAACTGCAGCCTGTAATATTATAGTAGCAAAGATTTGCAACAATCTTATATGCGATGTTATTCTTTATACAGAACTTGGTGAATTCAGTTTTCAAAACCAACATAGCGCTTCAGTGATGACTCCTATATAATTCTGTCTTAAATGGACGAACCTTTAGTTTCAGTGTAGGAACGACAAAATAGCAGTCCTGAGGATGTTTCTTTACAAAAGTGGATAAAACGTCGGCAAGTCAAGCAAAAGCGAGATCCGATTTCAGTTTAAAAGATACGTTACTAATGTAATAATAGTAATTTTATATTCGACAACAATCATATCTTGCAGTGAATCGCATTGCTAGAGCTGTTATTGAAAACCAAAATTATATATTGATGTAAACAAGAATAAAGTTTTGCTGTTTATAAGTGATGCTTGTAGTAACTGATACTTGGTGCATATTGTGAAATAATCATTACTTTTCTAGTATTTGATAAATAAATAAAAAAGTTAAGTGTCATAAAGATCAAATCATCACAAAAGTTGTTACATGCACATTTTTTCTTCCTTCCCAAATTTCGCGAATCTTGCTGTATGAAGTAATATAATACCTTTTTTGGATGTAATAACTCGTCAAATTTTCAAATCATGTATCCGTCTTTCGGAATTTCTTAAAAGCATAATTTCACTCAGATTTAATTTGGCCTGTGTTTCGAAATTAACTAATTAAAATTGACTGAATTCATTCTTATCTTTCCCTTTTGTCATACCACTAGTGCTTTCTCCATAGCAATACCGTAGGTCGGATTTCTGACAAGGTTAAGGTAATGACGGGTCGCTCCTTCGTTGCTGTTTCATTAAATTATGAGTTAATTAGAGATTTCGATGTTATTGAAAGGTCAGTATAAGTAATACCGATCCGACCACGCCCATCCAAGACCTCACCCACATACTGTGCAAGAGTTGCCAGATTGGTAACCGTGGATCGATCAACAACAAAGCCATGTTGATGAGGAGATATTAATGAACGCGTGCTACTGAAGAGCCTGAAATGGAAAAGCTTTTCGAACACCTTAGCAAAGTTGGAGATGATGGATATAGGTCTGTAGTTACTAATTACAGCACGGTATCCTTTCTTATGCACAGGGACAACTCTAGTAGTTTTCCACGTGCTTGGAAAAATGCTGGTTGATATGGAAAGATTGACAATAATTTTTAATGGGTAAGCAAAGACAGTCCTGCAGTCCCGCACCAAGAAAGCAGGAATTGAGTCATCACCAGCAGAAAACTTGTCCAGAAACGAGCCCATTACACGCATCAGATCCTCCGTTAAGCTAAGAAGGACACTTCCCAATTAGCTATAGTAGTATGCTAATGCGTTTGTATCTGCCTTTCTTCATGGTGATTTAGTTTGGGTTTACTCTTAGGAAACGCTTATTCCTTGGACTGTTGTTAGATCTTGGTACACCTAAACGTTATTTCATTAAAAATTGGGTTAGTTTCTTAATAGGAATTCTTCGATGAAATCCACGTGCTCGTAGATATAGCTATGCTCGTATGGAAAAATTTCTTCAACAACCCTCCACAATAATTGAGGTAGGACTATTAACTATTATTCTATTTGATTATTATTGTCATCGCTTCCTGTGTTATTTCTAGGTTATTTTTTGCTAACGGTTGAAATTCTCTGTGGTTGTGTTTTTTTCTTGTTTGAAGACAGTTACAACACTATAACAAGCAGTTGCTAGTTTGAGGAGTTGTTTTCTCTTTCCTTGCTGGGACCGCGTAATCAAGTGAACGCTCTACCATCTGTTATTGTCATAGGCTATAGTGACATGATTATCTGGATGCAGTATCATTGCGTGTGTTTAAGGCAGAGGAACCTTTAGTAATTATTTTTATCAATAATTTAGGGAGACGCAATATCGTTATATTCAAATATTAAGAGTATTTAAGGCAATAGAACCATAAGAACAGTATTGTCAAAAGCAGATCGTTTGTTATCAATCATATTCAGTGAATTTGCTTTCAGCCAATAACATTAGTTTAAGTTCATGTGAACTACATACGTATCTAGTTCAACTCATAAGATATTTTTATACGGATTAAGTAGCTATTATTAAATATATTTATACTAATTAGCTTAATATCATTAGGGATCTATTTACTAGTAATGCCCATATTTTGTCACTAATTATTAAGCTAGTATATATATATATATATATATATATATATATATATATATATATATATATATATATATTTAAATATTAATTATGTGCTGGTATCTATGTTAAAAACTTTGAGATCTGAGATATCAGAGTCATTTGTGAATAGTAATTAATTGCTGGAATTTATACAAATAACTTTGAGATCTGATATACCAGAATCATTCCTTTAATATTAATTATTTGCTGGTATTTATACAAATAGCTTTAAGATCTGAGATACCAGAATCATTCTTTCAATATTATTTATTTGCTTGTATTTATACAAATAACTTTGAGATCTAGAATGCCACAATAATTTTTTCAATACTAATAATTTTCAGGTATTTATGTATATAAATAACTTTGATAGCTTAGTTACCAGAATTTTCCTTAATATATTATTTGCTGGATAATTTTATTAGTAATTCTAGGTTCTCGTATACCAGGGTTGATCATTTAATCCTGGGGTACTTGAGAGTAATTATTACACTATTCCTGAAATCTTAAATATGGCTTTAGACTTATATTTATGTTAATAAATGTGTTAAAATGATTTCGAGATTTTTTACAATTTCACCTTTAACGTTTTATTTTGTATTGTATGTATTTCAACATTAGCAGGGATACTTCTAGGGATTAACTTCTTCTTCTTTATACTTGTTGCTTGAGGTATGCACATGGTTCTTTTTCCTCGAAATCATTGTGTAGTGTAGTGTAAAGTATGAGAACTCGCAAGCGAGTACACTGTGGTGTGGTGTTTCACCTCTCATTAGTCATTATTGTTGTTTGGGTTTGGAGATTTTGCAGTATATTAGATGTATATTTGGATTTTGCCTTTGGGTGATTGTGGGGGGGAGGGGGGGGGGGTGTCGTCAATCAGGATGTCTTGGGGACATCTATATTTTCCGTGTAAAAAAGTAGTGTTGATTTCGGAGATCAACGGGTTAGGGTGGTTTGGAATTTTTTCAAAGTATTTCCTTGCTAGTTCTTTGGCGAACCCAAGTATGGGAGGTATGTTTAAATCTTGATGGATTCGTTTGTTGGTAACAACCCATGAGGAGTTTACTAGGGTTCTTAGTATTCTATTTTGTTTCCTTTGAATTGTTTGCATATGTGTTTTGGCTGTGTGGCCCCATACTGTAATCGCGTAGGTAAGGGTTGGTCTTAGGACCTGTTTGAATAGTAGGATTTTCATTCTTTGGTATTAGTTTGTTATCTCCGTTTAGGAAGGAGTATAGTTGAGTAAACATGCCTGTGGCGTGGTTGGCTGTTTGGGTAACGTGTTGTTTCCACGTGAGACCTGACCCCTAGATATCTATAGCTGTTTTTCAGGGTATTTCCCTGTCGAACATTGTGAGCTTCTTTGTTGGCCTGGTTTTCGTGTGCTTTACAAAGAGCACTGCGGCACTCTTTGTAGGATTTATTTTGATTCGCCAGGCGGCGAACCAATCTTCAAGAATATCTATTGCTGATTGTAATCTTTCCTCAATCAGGCCTATCGAGTGTGAGCGAAAGAAGAGCAGAGTGTCGTCTGCATAGAGAGCCAGTAGGGTATTTGGGGTACGGTGAATGTCGTGTGTATAAATATTATATAATAGAGGAGAGAGTATAGAGCCTTGTGGTACTCCTGGCCGAAAGAAGACTTATCGGTCTGTAGTTTTGGGGAAGGGTTGGGCTTTCGGATTTTTTTCGGATCATCACCACATGGGCTTGTTTCCAGGTGTTTGGGAAATGTCTCAGCCTAAAAGCGGACTTAATAATATTGAGAAGTGTCATTTGGCCTATTCTCGGGAGTGCCTTTAAGGCTTTGTTTGTGATATCGTCAATACCTGGGGCTTTTTTGGGGTCAAGAGATTTTATTGCTTGAATTAGTTCGCCAGGAGTGACGGGGGAGATGATGGTCCCGTCGTAGTTGTGGAGATGGCGATTAATTTCGCGGTCGACCATCTCGATGTGCTCAAGGTCTGCACGTTCGTATACAGGTGCGAAGTCGTCCTCGAGATGCTCGGCGAAGGCTTCTGCTTTTTCTTCTGGAGAGTATACCATTCCATTGAGTACGTGGATTGAGGGAACTGGTGGTGTATGTGCTTTGTTCAGAATTTTTTTGATTTCCCACATTTGTGGATTTTCATCTAGTTTTTCTAGTTTTGCTGCGTAGGAGTCCTTCCTGTGCTCTTTGAGGGCATAACTGACTTCGACCGAGAGTATAGACTCTCGATCAAAGTCAGGTATACCTAGGTTGCCTTGACTTGGGGATTAAGTGTTTTGGCATACTCCCTTCTTGCGTTGTTTCTTCTTTTGATTAGGTCCATGAGTTCTCTGAGTAATGGGGAGTGGCGATTTTTTTTGGGGAATTTTGTTGGTGGCTGGAAGTCAACGAATCAATCTCGTTATTGAGTTCATTCACTTTTATTTTTGATATTTTGGGGAGGTTTTCCTTTAGGCGTTTATTTGAATGCTGGCCATGAGGTCAGCAATAGGAATTGTTGTTCTGCAGGGGTTTCTTCTCCTAGCTATATCAGTACTGGGTCATGGTTCGAATCCAGCTCGTGGATGGTTGAGATGGTGTGGTCAAAATTGATGTTTTTGGCCACCATGATGTTTAATATATCTGGGGCACCTGCGTGGCCGTAGTGAGTGGGCTCTATTGGGTCATCGACCATGATGTTCCTGTTTTCCATGTACTGATGGAGTCTCTTTCCGGATATGTTGGTAATTCGGGAATCCCAGGCTGGGTGTTTTGAATCGAAGTTCCCTGTCTGAATTGTGGGAATATCTTCAGAGAGGAGCGTGTCTAGTTCGTCTGATAACACGGGGGAGGAGGGTCTTTTGTAAACTGCAGTTAATTTGAAGGGGCCGCGGGATGTATGGATTTTAACTGAACTGGACTCGAAACTCATTAGTATTGGGCTGAAGCAGACGAAATGTGGGAGTCTGGTCCTTATAAAGATTGCTGTTCCGCCTCCTCTGCCGAAGAGACGGTCGGAACTGTAGCAGGAATAGCCTGGTATTCGCAGGTTGTCTGCTGGCATCAAGAAGGTCTCGTTGACTAAGATGACATCAACGTTGAGGCGGCGGGAGATTTTTTTTTAAGTGAATTGGCTTTCCATGCCACAACCTTAAGAGAGTTCGGAGGGCGTAATTGTCTATTCATGAGAGACGTTGAACAATTCGCATACTTCAGCCGTGAAACTGAGGATGACTGGCACTGCCTCCTTAGTGGAGTGGATGTTGGATAAACTGGATCCAATCCTGAAGAATAGTGAGAGCAATCCAGTAATATTGTCCATGCTGAAACAGTTTGTTTTTGGTTGTGTTATTGGTTGTGGCGCTAGAATCTTTGGGGCGACTAGGGTGGTTTTGAGTGGGGTTTTCTTTTGGGGAAGAGGAGGGTAGTTCTTGGGGTTTTGTGATGGTGGTGGTGGGATGGTTATTGCTGCAGTTTTGGATGTCCCTGGGGTTGCATATGTAGTTTCTGCTGGTTGAGCTGCCTTGTGTGTTGTTGGTTTCCTTGAAGCTGCTGTTGTATCTGTGGTTGTTTGAACCAGTCCGTTTCTTTGGTGTTGGGTCCATCCTCGATAACAATGGCAGCAGATTGCTGATGTGTCCTTCGGTTTTGGGCATTCGGCGCTCTGGTGGTCTTGGCCACATTTAGCGCATCGGGGGTTCATATGGCAGAGTCGCTGTCTATGTCGTAGCGTTGGCTGTTCATCATCTAAATAAGAAGCTAATATTTCCAAAGAGGAACTCAAAAATCGAAATGAATATAAAAATCTCAATTTGTAAAACACTTTCCTTTTTTTACCATTGCAAAGTATGTCCTACAAGTATTTTCTTAGAAAACGATATGTATTTTTCTTTATTTTGTGCAATAACATCTACTTCTTCTTTTTCTAGTGCTAGTGATTTTACAAATAAATGAGTATCATAATTCGATAAGTTATGAAAAATAATTGGCACATACCGGGGTTCTTTATAATTTATATTACACACCATATGTGCAGCACCTCGATACAATCCAGTCATGTGATCGTGATCGCGAATTTTTTTTCAGGCGATTCTATTTCTTTTTCACATAGATGACATATTCTTGCTTGCTCATAATTTATACGCTCTTCATTATCTAAAGGTCTTATTTCTACCGCTCTACTTAAATAATATTTATATAAAAATTTAACATCCGTTTCTAACTCTTTTATATAAGATGCAGCTGTATTTTCTCCACGATAAAAACGCAATTTACCTAAGTTATCATCAAAGCAACATTTTATATAATAGGCAAAAGAATATGGTTGATGTTCAAAAATTTTATAGAAAATGGTTTGGAAGGATGAGGTTCTGACGTATGAATAGGTTTTAATTAAAATAGTCTCAAAATCAGCATAAATAACAGAAGAAATTCTCAACTGCTTTTCGAATTTATGAAATTTCAATATATTTCCCGGTAGTTGTTCACCATACTTATTTATTTTCAATTCAATGCCAGGAAACACTGCTTTCACTTGTTTACAGTCTTCATTTTCATGTCTACGCAATTTTCGTTCACATGTAAAAAAAGTTAAACATTTTTCACATACATATTTTCGATGTGCGCCTTGAGATCTTTGGGATGAAACTAATCTAGACAAATTTTTAATCCAGCAATAGTGTGAATTCCCATCTTCCTTGCTAATAAATAATAAATTAATATGGACCATTCTTTTCTGTTTCGTAAAACATAAGGGACCCACTACATTATGTACTTTTATTATACCATTAAAGTATTCTTTAATACCGTACACATTGATAGAAATCTTATTTTTTTCCTCGAATATTATATCTTTCAAAGAAATGGGGAAAGTTAGATTAGTGAAGTCAGCCACAGTATCATAATGTGGATATGAAGTAACCCTTTGTGTCCTACTGGCTCAGCTAAAGCTGAAGTAATAGCCAAAGCTAAACAAGCGCTGTCAGAATTTTGTACATTTATGACTGCCTTCCTTTTCTTTATTGACGCTGATAAATCTATATAACGGGTACCCCTCATTGGATTATACTTGTTCATATTCACTTCTGAATATAAAATATTGCTCAACACCCATCCTAAAACATATATGAAATTTAAATTAATAATATAACAAAACAATAACGTTAATCTCTATTTACTTGAAACCCGCTTTTGAAATTCACTCATTTTATTCTTAATTTCATCGATATATTCACTATATAATGTATATGTATCACTTCCATGAGTTATGATTTTATTACTAGTGTTAAACGATTTTATTTCCACATTCTCCTTGTTTGAATTGTTGGTGGTACTTGGGACAGCGGTGGTTGTGTTTGTAATGTTAGTGTCCATTTCAGTTTGGTCACTATCTAATAGAACGTACCTGTTGTTAGTAGGGATGGGTATGTTTATCTCCTCTCTGGATCCTACACGTGCCCTTTTTCTATTATTTGGAAATTGGAATTCGCTTTCCGCGTCAGCTTCGTTTTCTCCCTCTTGTATGGTTGCTACGGAGTCCATAATTTCGTTAGTCGAGGTGTATGTTGTTGTTTCACTGTTGTCTGATTTTTCCTTCATTTCTTCTATTGTTTTTGTTAAGTTGTTAATTGTTTCAATTAATACGTTTGTACTAGTGGAAGCGTTGAATTCCAGTACGGGTGGGCGAATATAATCCCGCGGTGTATCGGTTTTTTTTGCCGGTTTTCCTTGGCTTTGAGTAACAGCTTCGTTATTAGCGGAGACCGTGGCCATTGTATTGGATGCGCAGGGATTTACTCCTGTAACATTAAGTGGTAGACGCGTTAACACTACCGAGGGCATTGAGTCTATGCTCGGGGGGCGGAGCCTAGCGCTCTGTCGGCGCGAATAATTGCTGCACTCACGAGTGCGTGGATTGGATGCACTTTCGCTGAGCACTATACCGATATCTCACTGTGGGAAGAGCTTAACTTGGGTACGTCATATGTACCCATATCGTAAGCTGAACACACTGGTTGCACAGACACTTATATTTATGACAAACACGTCATTCACAAGCGGATGTACAACGTCGACGTCTGCAGGCGAAGTATTCAGCAGTAATAATTGGAATGATTCTAGGGATTAAATGCTGTGGCGACCCATAAGAACTTTTGTATAGCAACCCCCTCTACTCTCCGAATTAACCGAATATTTCCTTACAAGAAGTAACAAAGGATTGCACGTTTTTTTAAAGATAGGAAACAGGTTTGTGGTGCTACGAATTCGTCTGTTGAGACTCGTCCCGATCAGACGTACCTGCAGAGCTTCGAGCAGCGAGCCAATCGATCTTCCACTCCATTGGGTGAACAGCCGATCCCGTACCGTAGCCCAGCGACACATACCGACCAGATCCGGACAATCAGCAACTCTCTCCACTAACTTCGTTAGTGGGGTGCATAAGAGGGCTCGCTCGGGCGTTCGACGTACAGTTGCTGCTGTTAGCGGTAGCTGTGCGGTGGACGGGCGGGATGCCCAGATCGTCCGGTGACATCACCGCAACGACGCCGTTCAGCGAGAGAATCCGGACCAAGAATTTTCTGCGGACGGCGGTACTTAACTTCACGGGCAGCCCGATCGACCAGGTGATCGCCGCCAACGTCGTTAAGCTGTGCGCCGCAGCCGCCGACCCGGAGAGAGAGGATGACAATGAAGAAGCGACGAGGGACGCCGCCTCCATCTCCAGCTCCCGCACGCCTGCCGCACCACGATCAGTGTGCCAGGCCCCCGGACCTCCGCGCTCCGCCCCCAGAGCAGGCCGTTCCCTTCGCGGACCCTCCCGTTCCGCAACCTCCAACAACAAATTCAACGTGGACAACATCTCCGGATTGTTGTCCCTTGTCTTCAGAATACGCTCCTCGACATCGCGATTCAGCGAATATGCCATTGGCATCATCCTGGGCTTCGCGCAAGAGATCTGTAGCCTGTTGGCCAATGGAACGAGGACTGAAGAGGCCAAAGTCCCTCAAGACCGTTGCCTGAAATGCAGATTCCGTAGTCCAGAAGCCACTTGCCCTTTAGGAGTTCTCAAGAAGGTACTCCGCAGATGTCGTAATGCTACAGGAAACTTTCCTTAAAGCTGAACACATCTTGAGACTGCTTGGATACACCTGTTACAGGAACGACAGAGTGAGGGGACGAGGCGAAGGAACTGCCATCCTTGCGCGGAGAAGCATCTCACGTCATCAATTCCCCACCCCAGAAGCCCAGCACACGGAAGCTACAGGTATCGTTGTTTCCACTGCCTCTGGTCCGTTACGAATCATTTAAGTCTATAAACGCCAGAACGTTACCCTTGACATCGGCGAGTTGGACGCTCTTTTGAACTCCAACACTCTTACTCTGATTGCCGGCGACCTGAACGCCCAGCACGAGAACTGGAACTCCAGACTCCAAAATCCAGCAGGTACTAAATTATATCAGTACATGCTGGATAACCATTTGATCGTGGACGGGCCTATCGAGCCCGCCGATTTCGGAGCCACGGGTAAATCAGACGTATTGGACATAATGATCCTGAAGAATGTTCAGTTCGAACATACCTCACTTTCTTGTAGGAACTGGACTCCGACCACAATCCCATCCTGATCGAACTCGGCGACGAGTTCGAACCTCCCTCCTCCACCTTCACCATAATGCCTTGGCCAGTATTTTCAGATCCCATGAAGGATCACCTTCCTCCAGTGACGCCCATAGAATACGAAGAGGACCTGGAATGAGCAGTGGAAGTGCTCACCAGGTCAATTCGGTAAGCCGTACGCTTTGCGGAAAACACCGTGAAGAGAGTACGCCACTCAGACGCTCTCCTTGGATTCCTCCAAGAAAAGATCAGGGACAAAAATGCGCTAAGGAGATGATTTGCCAGGACTGGTGACCCAGAGTACCGAAGACTGGCAAATCAACTGTCTGTGGAGATTAGATACCAGCTCCAGGATTACAAAAACGAGAGATAGGCCGCAAGACTCGAAGCTCTCGAAGTTCCAAAGATGTGGTAGACCAAGAGGGCCCAGGCTGTTCCTCCAATCCATGGAGAACGTGGATTGGTGTACGAGGACCAGCCGAAAGCCGAGGCCTTCGTCGACTGCCTAGAACTCACCTTCCAACCGAACTACCAAGACATCGATCTGGACCATGTTGAGAAGGTCCACAAAGACGTTTACAGAATCCTGACGACGCCCGCAGACGAAGAAATCCCTCCATCCTCCCCGGAAGAGATTAAAAACTCGCAAAGGACCTTGCTTCCAAGAAGGCCCCCGGACACGACAGAATTACAAATTCTGCCCTGAAGTCGATGCCGCACCTGGAGACCATGCATCTCACGAACATCGTGAATGCAGCCCTCAGACTGCGGCACTTCCTGAGGAGCTGGAGGAGAGCCCAGGTCATCATGATCACGAAGAAGGCACTCCAGCCTTTCCTCAGAACTACCGCCCCATCAGCCTGCTGCCGTCGATGGGCAAAATACTCGAAAGAGTAATTCTCTTCAGACCGGCCGAGGAAGTCAGGGACAAGATCGTCATCCAGGACGAACAGTTCGGATTTCAGGAAGGACACTCCACGACCCACCAAATCCATCGCCTGGTGGGCCACATCACCAAGGGCTAAAGCCGTCGTCACTCCACAACCGCCCTCTTTCTGGACGTGGCCAAAGCGTTTGACCTGGTTTGGCATGAAGGCCTCCTTCACAAATTACATTCCTCCAAGATATCTCTTATCCACTACTTCCTGGACGAGCGATCCTTTGCGGTCAGGCACAACGGCTGTCTGTCCACATCCAGACCTATCCTGGCAGGAGTCCCCCAGGGCTCCGTTCTCTCACCAATATTATTTAATATCTTCCTGCATGATCTCCCAGAAACCACCCAAACGTACATGTAGCCCTATACGCCGATGACACTGCGGTCTATACTGCGTCCCGCAAACCTAGCGTGGCTGTGAATAGATTGCAGAAGTCGATCGACAAATTCGAAGAGTGGTTCGCTACTTGGAGGATTACCATAAATATTGATAAATGCTCTGCTACATGTTTCAGCAAGGCGCTCCGGACTGTGGAGGTCCCGACGCTGCAGCTACGCAATATTGACATCCCCTGGGAGGAGAAATCCACCTATCTGGGAGTCACCCTGGACCATCGCCTGACGTGGCACTTCCACGCCAGAGAGATGGCCCGTAGAGGGATCGGCAGCATGATCCAATCGTACCCACTTCTACACGGAGGAAGCAGGCTCAACCTGAACCTCAGGAAGCTGGTGTACGAGATGGTAATCCGACCTGTGATGACATACACTGCACCAACCTGGGGTTACGCAGCCAAATGTCACATAAACGGGTTCCTAGTGGTTCAAAACATTGTGTTGAAACTGATGACAGGAGCTCTGTGGTTCACGAGAAACTCCGTACTTCATTGGGACCTAAAAATCCCCACTATTGCCGAGTTTTTCCTCAAGATATCACGGATCTACTTCGAAAGCTTGTAGTCCCACGACAACCCGCTGATTGCGGGAATAAATCTGAGGACAGTTGGTGGAAAGCACAGATCACATTCCATACTCGCAGGACAGGACCCACCGATGGCCCAACCAGGACGAAGGACGGATTCTTCAAGTAGTTTTTAAGATGATTTATGTTTAGATTATAAGACGACATGTATTTATAAATATATCATGAGATACTTAAGATTTTAGATATAAGACATACAATGTAATGTAACATATGAGAAAAAACACTGAATAATGTGTCAAGAAAGTAGTGCGGGGTGAAGAACTCTGTTCAGCCCCAAATCAAACCTTGACGAATTGCAAAACAACATTGTGGTGCTACGATCTACACTAGGGTCTAGTGTAGAGAGGGGCGTAACAAAGTAAAGATGTGATATTGATTTTATTAAATTTTAAAATTTAACGTTAATAAGATTGTTCATATGAAAAAATAGCACAGGGTAAAGAAAAAAACGAAAAAGAAATTACACTTATTACTAATGACGGAAATATTATTTAGGCAAACGTGAATTGAAACAAACACGAAATATAATCAAATTTTAAATATGGAATTGAAATGTCACGAAAAGATATTTTACAAAAAACTGTTAAACTGTTTGTGTTAAAAACTGTTAAAGCTAATAAAAACGAAATAGAGGAGATACAGTCCGGTTCAAAAATGAATACGAATATATCACTTAACAAAAATGGTGAATGGAACAGGTAATCGCCTTAAAAACGTTTATGTCACTTGAATTGTCAAATAGTGGTTCACCAGTTAAAACAACAACAAAATATGTGCATTATCATGCTGTCAAATTAGAACCAATTGTACCTGCCGAAGGTATTGAAAATTATTTTAAAAATAAAAATATTGAAGATATGAAATGTATGGAAATGTTTTGTAAGTATCTTGATGAGTATTTATCTATTAAGAATACATTAGCAGCACGAAATAAAGATTTAATCAAGAGTAGATCAACATGGGCAAAGGATGTGGAAAGAAAATACAAAGAAGCAATAATTCTAAATATTTTGCATATTAATATTCAATATTTATGTATTGAAAATTAGATTAATTTCTCAAAATCATAGTTATTGATTTTATTTGTATAAATAAGCAGAAAATATTGAAATTGATAATTACTGATTAATAAATATAAATAAATAAATTTAGATCTTAATACTATTATATGATTTTGAAATATTCATAAAAATCTTGTCTGAATTGTTGGATTAGTGGTTATTTCAATATTAAATCAACTATTTCAGACGTTAATGTTATTACTTTATATAATGTTTTAAAATCTTATGGTTTATGTTATCTTAATACTAAATCTACTCGAGGTTGTATGTTTGAATAATTAACCAATGTGAGAATAATGATAATTTTCCTGTTATTATTTTTGGGGCTGACGAAAACAGAATCACAAATAATGGTCTCTGCGATAAGCAAAATGTTTACTTTTGGAAAATTAAAAGTGATTTTAATGTAGGGTACGACATTTTAGGCTCTAAACTTATTGGGCATATATTTTTGAACGAAACATTAAATAGAGTATTTGAATTTATTATAAATTGTTTTAGAAGATAGACTTGATGATTTATCAGGTTTTGAGAATATTTAATATTTGCTTCCAATGAGGTGGCGGCACGCATGATAATTTAAACTTATTCAGCGAATATCTAACACAATTGTGGTCAACGTTTTGTCGAGGTGACAAAAAACTCCTTTTATAGCTACCTAGGACAATAAATAAAAACCCGTATTCATCGCACCTAAAACGATTCTTTTGCTTGATCCTCAGAGTGCTAAGTCTAGCTCGAGGGATAAATTCGGCGAGTGGGGAGAGCTTCTCTGTTAATCGGTTCTAACAGGACGCCACAGTATTATTATCCTAAACGTCCTAAGCTAATACTGAAGTAAAAGGTGGATCAACGAAATACGTTCGGAATTTAGTTAACTAAGAAAAAAAAATAAGAGTTTCCTTTTATAGCCACAAAAAGAAAAATGAAGCTCTATTACGAGTTTATTGTATTTGTTCAATTACCTTTGAAATACATTATATTAAGGGGAAAGATGAATATATTAGATATGTATTTTTTTAGAAAAAGAAAAGCATACATTACAGTTCGAATCTCTAATTACTATTACCCACCGGTACGTGTAGTTTGTTCGAGCTACACAAAAAGCTTACAAAAAAAATTCTATATTATGTGCCATTTATTGGGCACTTCCCAATGTTATGTCAAAATATCATTACATTTGCATCACTAGAAGCAGCGAAATTGCACATACATAAGGTAACAGTGTGTATTTGAAATTGGTCGAAAAATAAATTTTGAACAAAGAGCAAATATCAAGTTCTGTTTTAAACTTGGTAAATCGTTTAGTGAAACGTTCAATTTGATGAAACATGGTGATGTGTGTTTGTCACGTACGAGTGTGTGTGAGTGGTATAAATATTTAAAAGGCTGCCGTACGGACATAAACGACGACGAACATCCTGGTGCAAAAAAATCTGTGATTACAGAAAGTAACATCAAACTCGTGTGTGAATATATCAGAAATGAGACGAAATCCTCATTAGGATAAGTGGGAATGGAATTAAATATTTACAAAGATTCAATTCATCGCATTTTGACACAGCGTTTGGGATTGAGAAAGATTTATGCAATCTGCTTCTGGGTTTCCGGGCTGGAACCGCGTCACCAGTATATCTGCCGACGTTTCGTACCCATTTGTATGGGACATCTTCAGGGCTGAACTACTGCACTGAAACTGGTGTAAGTCGATGGGGGACGTGTTTATATATGGATAATGGGTCATGGGTCAATGGAGCGTTACGGTTACGGTTGGGTCGATTAGAGATGCAGGATTGCCAAGCGTTATGTAGGGGGTAGCCATCATCGCGGTTAAGATTATTGGGGTGCTTAAAGATCTCTATAGTTTCACGGATTTTGCGACCATAGAAGTGGTTAGTGCGGGATAGGATCTTGGTTGAATTAAACTGAATATGGTGCCCGGTTTCCAGTCTATGCTCGGCAAGTGCAGAACCGGCTATGCGCAGCAACCTAGTACAACGCTCATGTTCAGAAACACGAGTGCCGACAGACCGCTTTGTTTCACCAATATATGCCCTGCCGCATGAACAAGGAATCCTGTACACACCAGCTGATTCTAAAGAAACATGGTCTTTTACGGAAAAGGGGTCAGATAATTTGGAATGGGGTTTGAAGATGGTTTTGATGTTGTTTTTGAGAAGAACCCTACTGATGCGGTCAGTAACACCTTGTATATAGGGTAGGTGGGCTTTAGAGAGGGGGGGAGATGATGTAAGCTGTGTATTAAGTTGTGAGATTTTGGGATTAAGATGTCGATCTATGGTTCGCTGAATATTATGGTTGGAGAAATTATTATTTATAAGAGCCTTGGTAACGTGACTTAATTCCTGGGATATAGAATGCTGGTCAGATATGTTGACAGCTCTTTGGACTAAGGAATTGATAACGCCTTGTTTCTGGGCAGGATGATGATGGGAGAGGGCATTGAGATACCGATCAGTGTGTGTGGGTTTGCGGTACACTGAATGTCCTAGTGAACCATCCAGATGACGAGTTACCAAGACGTCGAGGAAGGGAAGGGAACCTTCAGATTCAATCTCCATGGTGAAATTTATGGAATCGTGTTGTGAATTTAAGAAAACGAGGAAGTTGTTCAAGGAATCCCGACCATGGGGCCAAATAACGAAGGTGTCATCCACATATCTGAACCAACATTTTGGTTTTTGGTCACAAGAGTGAAGAATTTTTTTATGGAGGCATTCGAACAACAAATGTGTATGTAAATTTTAAGGACAGTTTTAATTTTATAGAAATTTTGGATCATCCTTGGTCTAAATGCATCTCTAGTAGAGGATTATATTGAGAAATAAACGAAATTTCAAGAAACAATATTTTTGTGTATATTTTCATTCCAAGGGCTTTTCAGCCCATCCTCGTATAAGTTCTCGACTTGTTATTTTTTAAGTGAAATTTTATATTTACTCTTTTCTAACTTTATTCTAAATATGGAAATCTACTATTATCATTGCTAGTAATTATCGTAGGTTTAATATTAGATCATACACTTTTAGAAGCATATAGAAACATATTTTTAGATTAAGTTGGCTTTTCTTTCAAATTTATTAGAGAAATTTATTTCAATGGTCGAGTTTATATAAAATTGTAATTAGAAATCGTGTATGTAAAATTAACATTATAATGATCGTAATTCAAATAAACACTTTAATTTTAGTAATGAAAGCCTGCCATGATTATGCTAGTTAAACATATTTTTTGAGGCTATGAATTAAGAGTAAGTAATAGTATAAATTAATTTAGCCAACCATTAAATCAAATAACAAATGTGATATAATGTACTAAATATAGGAAATTAAAGTGCAGACTCAATTCAGTTCATATTTCATGATATTAAATCACAAGGAAAACTGGTGCACACCATTTACACTAACATATTGATAATGGATAAGAAATGAAGAGATATTTTAAAGATTGGCGGTTAGTTAACCACATTTTTGTAGTTCCTTTATTACTGTGTCTATAACTGTTATCAGATTATAAATAGCTTTTGTCTTCATCTTAGGTAGTGTTATTGATCGCCAAAAAGAATTATTTTCTTCACATCGTTATTAATAACAAGGTATTGGAAATAGAACAGAATCAATTTTAGTTTCGTCTTTTTTTTTATACTAGAGAATTATATACTATACAAATTTATTTAAACATTTATACGTTTAAATAATAAAATGAAATTCGAAATGAGAAGACATCTATGAAAGAATTTGACAGTGTTACTTTGGTCAATTAAATACCTGATTTCTTAAAAAAAATCCTAGAGTAAAAAGACAAAAAATTATACAATGTCGTGATACTATACTTATATAATTGTAAATTAATTATACCTATTTTAAAACACAATTTATGTTTATGCTGTTATTTTCCAAATAGCCGAAAGTAGAAGATATTCGTTGGCACGGGAACTACCACCATTGACAGAGAAGAGGAGCCAATCTAATCCAACTTACAACAAACCTACGCCAGCTCAATCTACTCCTAAAAAAGCACAACTCCAACCCAATTATAACTAACCTCAGCTCACACCAGTCAACCATTATTCAACCACAACTTTCCCCTAAACCGCCACGTCCGTGATCAACTTCATCCTACATCTAATCAACCTCACCCTATCCTCAACCCAACTCATCCTTAATCAACCTCAACCTCAACCCATCCCTAACATAACTCACGCATAATCAACGCCAAATAACTCACTCCAATGCACTCTAACTCAGTCCCGACCTAGCTCAATTTAATTTAACCCAATAATAATAATAATAATAATAAGCTTTATTTTACCATCTATTATAATACAGATTAAGAGGTAACGTCATTGTCTATGATGGTCTGTGTGTGTATGTACGTGTATATGTACTGTGTGTAAGTGTGGTATAAACATATGTGTACACAAAGCAGAACATACAGTTTAATATTTGATTGATTTAATCTGCTCTTGGAACTCCGTTACTGTGTAGAATACGTTTTCTAAAAGAAATGTTTTTATGTCATTTCTGAATTTCAAAATGGGTTTTTCAGTCCACGATAATGGCAGCCTGTTAAACATATCCAAATGTTTGTGTTGGGCAGCAGTAGTATGTAGCCTATGGTTGGGAAGAAGTATTTGTTGTCTGGATCTCAGTTGTATTGCTCTTCCCTCTCCTTTCCTTTTCTGGGTTGGTAGCTCTCGTTTAGCGCGCAGCAATTGCTTATATATGTATGTGGAGGCCAACGTCATTATTTTATTTTTTATGAATATAGGTCTACAATGTGCCGTTATATTAACTTGTTCTATTATTCGTAATGCCTTCTTTTGTAAATTAAAAATGTCATTTGCATGCACTGAATCGCCCCATAGTTGGACACTGTGTGCCATCCGTGAGTGAAAAAGTGCGTAAGCTGTTTTTGCAGTTTCCTTATTTGTAATGGCTCTGATTCTCCGCACAGCATTGCACAAGAGAGTTTTTTCGAGAGGGCGTCCACTTCATCCTTCCAGGTTAGTCTGGTATCGGAAATAAATTTATTCCCAATATTTTCACTGACCCTGCATTCGCGGGAGTTTCTTTCCTTTTGGAAGTGAATGCCAGTTTGACAGTTTTGGCTTCATTCAGGACCAGCTTGTTTGCCGAAAACCATGCCATGGCCTCCGACAGCGTTTCGTGAGCCCCTTCTCCAAGTTGCTGATCGCTCTTCCCTCTACATAGAAACGTTGTGTCATCAGCGTATTGCACAACCATTTGCGTGACATGTTGCGGAAGGTCATTGACGTACAGGCAAAACAGAAGAGGACCCAAAAGAGATCCTTGAGCCACTCCATATCTGGTGGTCTTTAGTTCACTCGTTACGCCATTAAAGTGAACAACCTGCCCTCGCCCTTCAAAATAGGAACGCAACAACCTCGACACCTGACCACGAATGCCATAACATTCCAACTTCCGCAAAAGCATGTCACTCTGCACACAGTCGAAGGCCCTAGACAAGTCACACGCCAACACCATGGCAACTTCTTCATCTTCAAAAGTATCCCAAATAAAATAAAATTTAATATGGCCAGCATGGCATCTATCTGTGAAACTGATCTACCAGCACGAAAACCAAATTGATTCTCGGCCAAGACACCATTTTTTTCCAGAAATGCCACCAGTCGCGACAGAAGTGCTGCCTCCAGAAGCTTTGATAGGACAGTCAAACTGAAATGAGTCTGTAATTTCGAGGGTCCGTTGGGTCTCCGGCCTTATATATAGGTATTATTTTTGCTATCTTCATATTTTTTGGTACAGAAGCTTGTTGAAAGCATGTGTTCACCAGATCCGAAAGAGAGTAAGATAAGCAATCAGCACATCGTTTCAGCATTTTAGTATTCATCCCGTATATATCCAAGGCGTCCTTTGGTTTAATTCTTTGAATTATATTTTTTATCTCATTAGGTGTTACTGGTGCTAAGAAACACGACTTATTAACCCTACGGATTCTATCCGGAATCGTTGATTGGATGCCCAAGTTGTTGGAGGTTTTTAGAGATTCTTCTGCTATAGTACCAAAAAAATTACTTAAGTCATTCGAGCTCGGTACCTGCTCAGGGCTCCTGGTCGTACGTGTTTCTTTTTTGATTACATTCCATAGACTTTTTTGTATATTATTCGAGTTGTATATATAATCGAGGTAATTATTTCTTTTTTCTTCTTTTGTTTTTCTGAGATAGAAGTTTTTGTAACTATTAAATATATTCTTTAGATCATCACCGCCTAAACGGTTATAAGCTTCCTGTAGAAGAGTTAGCGTTTCCTTAATCTGTCTGAGTTCGTTACTCACTCTAATTGACTGAGTGACTTTATTCACTTTGACTGGTCTGGTTTTCAGAGGAAAGGCGATGTCCACAGAGGAGATTAGTTGTGTTAAGATGAAATCATGTTTTTTATTAACTTAATTTACAATTCGCGTGCTTGTCCATCTTTGTGATGCAACACAGCTCTCGAAAATATTATAATTTCGTTGTGCAAGGGTTCTTGTTTTAATATAATTTTGTTTAGTTGTCTGACAGCCCTTTGTACTGAACTTTATTCCTTCGTGATCAGATAAACATGTTGTAACTACTTGAGATGTGTATTCATCAATATTCGTAAATATATTATCAATTATATTTTTTGACGTACCTTGAATTCTTGGGAACTGGGTAATTGTGTGGTGCAGGTTGAAACTAAGTAGCGTATTTATGAAGTCACGTGTATCTTTATTGGTCTTTTCTATGTCGATATTGAAGTCACCAGCAAGAACAATCTTTACACTCCTGTTATACTGTTGCATTATTGTAGTAAGTAAGTTGGAAACAATCTCAAAAAACTGCATGACGTCACCCTCAGGGGCACGGTATATACATAATATGATTAAGTTGCATTTATTTAAGTAAATGCCACAGACTTTTGCTGAACCAATGTTCCGCAACACACAAAATACCAGCCACTTTTTGTCTACAGAAAATTTTGTTACAAATTCTATATTATTAAAATCTGAGCCAGCTCGAGTATATATACATACACCGCCATGTGAAAACATGCGTCTCACGAAAGAAGATGCCAAGGTGTAATTATGTATGTTAAAGGAATTAATGTTGTGCACGCTGAACCAATGTTCTGCAACACACAAAATACCAGCCTCTTGTTCTTGTACTAATATTTCAACTGCCTCTATTTTATTAGTTAAACATTGAGCATTAATATATAATGTATTTAAGTTGTTATTGCTATTTTCGGTTTCTAATAAAAATTTGATTCAGTGTTCTTTAAGTTATCCTTGTAAAATATAAATTTACGTATTCTTATCCCTGCAGGCCAATTAGTAGGCTTTATGATTTCAGAATAATTATTTTCTTTTATGCCTACTTTATAACAATTAGCTCCATACTTTGTATCAATTTTAGTACATTCAAAGTCGGTATTTTTGAGAATTATTTTTATGTGATCGTTTATTTCTTCAAGTGTGTTATTTGTATCGATGTTACCTACGAAGAGCCACATTTTTTTATCTACTGCTTTGATCTTTGAGGTCTCTTTCTCCGCAGTACCAATAGATAGGTTTTGTCTGTACCTTTTTCTTCCTATTTGCGTCCAATTTACTTTGTTTTCGTCCCTCTCGTTTCACCGAATGGATGTAGGGAGTGATGCTGTTTCGGCTTTATTACTAATGTTTGAAGAGGCTGCCTTCGGTTTGGTAGATTTAATGGCATCTGCGTATAACCGGGTATTAGTTGCGTTTTCGTTTAGCGATAATTTTTTATTTTTAGGTTCAATGTTCTCCACCTATTTTGTTTTTATGAGTTTCGTTTTTTAATGTTTTACTTCCTCTCACAGTATTTGCATCTCTATTAGTGCCGACATCTGTCAGGCTGTTTCTGATATCATTTTGTTGTATCTTTCCAGATAACATTTTTACAGTGTCCTTTAATTTTGTTAGTTCTTCTAATAAAATTTTGTTTTCATTACTTAGTTTATTTATTTCTTTCTGTACAATAGCAGAGAATTTACCTGATATTGTTGCAATTATGATGTCCATTTTAGTTGTAATAATGGCATCTATTTTTTCATGCAAGTTAGCGATTTCTTGGTTTTCAGGTATCGTTTCCAATGGTACACTATTTGAGGTTAGTACCTCATTGCAATTTCCACATGTCCATTGAGTTCGCCGGATGTCTTCATACCAGTGAATTCTTCAATGTTTAAGTTTACACAGGCAATGTGAAAATTTCTTGCACATTTGCCTCTACAGGATATGTAATCGTTATATCGATCAATTTTCTTTTCACACTTATAACACTTTATCGCCATTTTGTATATATATATCTATATATATATATATATATATATATATATGACAAAAAGTCTTAATAGAATATATGATTACATAACTATTCTAAAACATATAGTGCGACACTCCATGACGTCCAAATATAAGGGTATGATCAAAACGTTATTAAATTAAATATCCGAGATTTGATCAAAAATTTTTAAAAACAAGATGGTGACTCCAAGTCAAACGGGTAATAAATTTCCAAAAACAAGTGGCGCCCCCGAGAACAAACAAGATGACGTTCAAATTTTCGAAAGAGATGCCGCCCAATTTTAGAAAACAAGATGGCGAACCAAGATGGAGGCCAATGGCGATAAGCTTGTACTGTATATTATCTGTTAATACATTTTAATATTCCAGACAGTATATTTAATTTTATAATTAAGTATAAGATGACGAATCAAATATGGCGGCATTTGGAGAAGCAAAAAGAAACTAATTGGCTTACATATAAGCAGACAGATTCACGACACTTATACTTTGGATATACTCGGAATGAAACACATTAAGTTCATGCAGCCTACTTGTTATGTCATTATCAAATTTTGTTAAAAAATCGTGTCTGTACCTGTGTTTTGTTTTTATTTTAATATTACCTACTATATATTTCAGAAATATTACATAATATTGTGCAATAATTTTTAAAACCGTGTCTATATCTGTTTTTTTTGCGAACAGCTATTATTATAAAATAAAAGGAAAAAATAAGAAATAATATATATTTTATTTAGTAGATATTTTTTATATACACAAAATTAAATTAACAACATAATCCCCTTATTTCTACATCAAAATGCAAAGTGTTATAATGTAGGTATAAAATGTCATAGATACACAAAGCATTTAAAGAAGTAATATTTTAAGATAATAATGTCTTTATATTACTGTGTATATCACAATACATATGAACACGACCTGGTAACGTTGAATTATAGAATTTGACAAAATGCATACTCTTTAGAATGGATAATTGTTGATGCGATAATTCCATCAAGTTGAAGATGTATGTACCTTCAGATAAAACAATTTGTTGATTACTAGACTTGGGATGAATCACCCGTATTTCTCTACACGTGCTACATCCCACACATCTGTTATGAAGAAGATGCAAGCATTTGAAGAACGAATTTGAATAATGGGCTCAGAACCAGCAGCAGAACAGACCTATGACAATCCATATAGTCTTACTATTATTAAATAAATACCTATAAATAGATTGGCCGACCAGTTACTTTTCTTTAAGGATCTTTTTTCATTCATTTTTAAGGCCTTATCAACGAATTCGTTGTAATTGTTGTTAGTCATCATTATTAACTAATAATAATAAATTGAAAAAAATAATCGTAGTAAAAATCATACATTAATAATTTTATTAGTTCCAAAACGGAGAAACTTATGTATATAGGTTTGTCATATATAACTTTAAGTTTCTCCATATGGACAGCAACAAAGTTTTCAGAAAAAATACTAATGTTCTTAAAATTCAATTTAGCTATTAAACTGGAAGCGCCCCTTTCCAATGAGTTATTAATTTCATGTCTACACGCCAATCAACATTTTCCATAGTTTTACCAAAGACCAAGTTGTTTAATATTATAATTTATAAAAATCTTTTTCGCAATCGTTACGCGCGTTTTATCGAAAACTCGTACTTAAATCGATATAACTTTGTAGCTAATTGGATCGTTTAATCTCTAAAAAGCGATTAATTTTAGTAATTTTGAGATCATTGTCCAAAGCCTGTTTCAAATTTCTATAATGTATAACATATTTCGATTAATATTTAGACGTTGGAGGCTTCATGTTCTCGGGAAGAAAAGGCAAATTATGGTTATCGTGAAAGACGTCTGGATACTCAATTAAGCTCCAAAAAGAAACCAATATCTGAATTATCTGCAACCGCTAAAATATTTAAATTTTCAATTTCAACATTTTATAACCAACGAAAGGACCATATGGTAAATGCTGTGACATCCCCACCCATATGAATTATCAGCATCCATGCAAAGTAAATATGAATTTGGAGAACTCGCATCATATGTATTTAAATATTTATTATTAACTGCCGCGTATCTTAAAGTTGACTGTGTTAACACACCCCATATACTTTTTTTGATTAAATGATGCCTATCAATATCGGTGAATAACTCACTTCAACATGGCACTCCATGACAACGTGTAATATTGAGCAGTATCCAAACCGTATGCCTTATAACAAATATTATGGAATTTTTCGAAAATATCCGATAACAACAACACATCTGTTTTTAAATACAAATTTGAATAATCTAATAAAATTTTTTTTTTGGGAGTGTCTATAATCATCATCTGAAATATCTTCGCCAGTTGATGAACTATAAAATTTATGTTTTGGAGGTAGTGCTGTTTCATACAATCGCTCAAGAGTATCTCTATATTCGTAAGGAAAAATTCCTTTACGTCTAATTAAATTAAATTGATCAGCATCCTCAAAATGAAATTTAACAATATTAAAATCATTTGTGAATAAATTGCTTAATAATTCATCAATGGAGGCTGCCATGAAGTGAAAAAAATCTAAAAAACGTACTTTTAAATAAACGTTTTTCTTCTCATCCTATTTGTATAATTATCAGCCAAAACTTTTTTAGTGAAACACATATTTTTCCTTTATTAACTGGAATAACGTTTATATCTAAATCGTCATTTGCCAAATACCTTATGAACAAATGACTATCATAAGCTCTTAAGTTATCATCCACCAATCGCGAGGTAAATACTGTTGAACAATCTAAGCATACGGCACAAATTTATTCAAATTACAATCAAACATTAATATACAAATATTAATATTTAACTAATTGCTTAAACAATTCTGGAATTTTTTGAGTCAATGTTGTTTTATTGGGACATTTGTCGTTTAATATTACCATCTACGGCGATAAGGGTATTTAGATGCATCTGAAACATCAATTACGGACATAGAAAACATATTATGTTGGTGGTTGTGCTTAGATTCTCTTATTTTCTATTTACGCATGTTTTTTTTTAAATACATAATAGTTTTTAGTAAAGCAATCATCTTAAAATAATAATAGTTTGGAGGTAAGAAATTTATAGCTGCCCTATTTTAATGTTAAAGCGTACATAATTTTTAGGTTCTTTCACAATTTTACCATAGCTGAAGCGAATTCTTCCAAGGACGAAATAATTAAATATTGTGAGGAAAAAAGGCAGCTGATTCATATTATTTTTTTAAATCTTGTTATTGCCATGATACGTAAAATCGAAATATGCATATTATGTAGCGCAATATCAGATTCACAGATAATATACTTGTATACAAGAATTCCATTCATGTGTACTATATAAAGAGGTACCTTATTCTAAGAAAAGTTTAGTTTGGGATACATTTAATATAGTAAGATGGTTTTTATATACTGTGATTTTTACATAACTTGAAAACTATTAATATTCCGTATGTTGTGATATTTATATTACGGTATTTCAATCAAGGATAAACATTAATTTAATTTGCATATACTTCTTAAAAAGTTTGAATATCACTATCTGTAACGTTAAAATATACAGGATATAGTCCAATTAATTTATAATATTATATAATATGTAAATTAGTAGGTTTGCTGCAAATTTGAAGTAGTAGATCAATTAGTTATTTATGTGGCAATCAAGGTCAAAACATTGACGTTAACGATCATGTGATAGGAAACTTACTGGAATCATCAGACAATATTTTAAAAAACATTTATTTAATTAAACACAATGAGAAAAACAGATCCAGTAATGTTTTAGGAAATTTTACTCAAAACTATGAAAAATAGGAATGCAATAGAAAAATTAGGTTTAAACAAGTAAATTTAATATATAATCAATTATATAAAGTGGATCCGTTCGATCATCTTTACGTGGTTTCACCCAAACATCGCTGGAAAGTTCCGTTGTATTAATATAAGGAGGAAGAACTGTCGATTGATATATTATTGATCTGGGTTTCGAAGAGAGAACTCGCCTGACTTTTAAACCTGGAAGATGTAATTTTGTAAATATTTATGCGTATAAAATTTGTATTCTGGTGACGTATTAGAGGCCCTATGCGTCAATAGGGGTACTATACCTTGTCTTAGAATAAGAAAGAGTGATTCAAATATGCCGCTAAAACGTGGAACACATGGCTTCAATGTAGTAGTTTGTCAACAATATTAATCTTTTTCTTCATTATATAAAAATAAACAAAAAAAAATTTATTTTAATGGAAGTATGATTGTACAAACGTTACTTTTTGGATTAATATGTACAACCTATCCAAAATTAAGATAAATATTATTAAAATAAAACAACGCGAAAATGTAATTAAACGTTTATAGGTAATGAAAAATGGCGGATATCTGGCTCTCATTTATCTGTATTAAGCTTGCCTGTTCAACGACCAATGAAATCTCTTAAAAATATGTACTATTTTGGAGCAATGTTTGAATCACTCCTTCTTATTCTGAAACATGATATAATAGCTTTTTAAAATATTCTTATTATTGTAGAATAATTTCATTTAAAATTTTTTATTTATTTTAAATCTGGATTTTGCACATTTAAATTTATTTGATTTGATTAAACATTCAGTTATGGACGTATAGTATTAAGTGAGTGAGCACTGTGTGTGTACTATATAAATGAATATATTGAAACTATGTGGTTCAGTTAAAAAGTTTATTTTGTATCTTATTAAACGTATGGTTGTGGACATGCACTACTAAGATGGGAGAGTACCATGTGCTTAATAAACAATGGGTGTATTTAAAGTAGCCCGACTTGTTTTGATCTTAAAGACAGATAAGAAATTTAAATTATTCGAAAACTGAGGTTTTTAGAATTTAGACAAATTTAAGGCTAAATCGTTTTAAAGCGTTATTAGTCATTATTTAATGTCATTTCTGTATATAATTCTATTTATGTTACCTGTTGGTTGGCTAATTAATATCAGGTTTGTACTCAAGCTTTTTATATATTATATATAGATATGTACTATCTCTATATATTATATATAGATACATATATACTATCTCTAAGCCATAAATGTTTTCAAAATTCTCTATTAAAAACTCAAACTATGCACGCACGCTTGTTTCATATTAACAAATAAAGTATCGTGATGCCAAATTTTAATATAAATTAACTGTTTACATTACAATAAAACTACCTGTATATCTACATTACTTTAAGTTGATCATGTTACTAAAAGTTCTGTATTAAGTGCAACTACGAGTGTACATACATTAAATTTGTTACTATTCTTCCATGTTTAATAACAAACCATGTAATAAATGAAATAAAGTCTAATAAAGATTAACCGTCTATTTTCATTTGCAAAACAATAATTTGCAAATTAAAGTCTATATTGTACAAATATATAAAAAAATATTATTGTATGTCCTTTCCAGTCTGTCAAAACTAAAATTATTAGATTAGAAACAAATCAAATTCAGTCCGTAAAAATTATCTCAGAATGTACCATTTCTATCGATGGTACTATTTGACGTACCAATTCTAGTTGGTTGTACTATATGAGACGAATTTCAGGAAAGTACATATTCGATAGCTATTTAATTGTTGAATTACGGTGGTTGCGAAAAATATGTTCAAGGAAATATGTATATATTCAGTGGATGTTTAATTGTCAAAATACGATGATTGTAAAAAAATTTGCAAATGAAGTTCGGGGAATACATGCGATAGTTAGATTCTAGGAAATAGGATATTTTTGCACTTGATATATTGTTGACTGACAAAATTCTTTCTCATATCTCACATCAGTCGATGTTGAAAAAACATTTTCAATGTATGAAAATATATTATCTGTTGGAAGGCAGAAATTTACTATGTAGTTGGGCCTAGAAAAGTGTTTGATTTTTGATTTGTATAATACATTAAATGTATTTAATAGTGGAAATGAATAGTTCCTATGTGATTTATATATTAGTTATTATTCACATATTATTATGTATTATGCTATTATTGTTATTAAATAAAAGACATATTATTTACAGTTGTTATATTAACTCATTTTCCCGGATATACAAACGATAAAATGCATTGAAAGCAAACTACATAAAAATGCATAGATTGTCCATAAAAAGTATATTTTCGAGATATTTTTTTGGGGAAACTGACATACTTAAGTGCATATTTGTAACATGTCTTGTGCATAAAAATCGGAACACAAATCGTAACTTTAAAGTAAACTTAGTTCAATATTTATGAAGATCGAGGTCATAACTAAAATATGTACACATGAATACAAACATAAATTATATTTTGAGTTTCGATGGAATTAAAAACTTTAAGTTTTACAACCTCAAACAAATTATTTCAAATATTATTTATTTGAAAAAGTAGTCTTTAGAATACCATAGCTTTTTATAGTAGAGCCTATATACTCGATATATCAAATCTCTTACAATATATTCTGACAAAATAGTCCTAATATCAGTAAATCAACTTACTTTACTTCTAATATACATATTTCATGAAACAGTGGTATTAAAATTCGATTAAATTTTATAGGTTCATATTGAATTAAAATAAATTTTATTGCCAAAGTAAAATAAACGAACAGAATTATATATGTGTATTTACATAAAATATATTTGTATTAAAATTGCTATTATGAATTATAGGAAAGGATAAATAATAATATTAAGTGGGTATATAATATATATATATATATATATATATATATATATATATATGTATATGTATATAGACGATATTAAGACTTTCATGTACACAGGAGTCTTAATGTCATCTATAATTTTAGTTATATGCTGATTCAATATAATTTATTATGTTATAAAATTAACTTTCTTTATTATGACAGTAAAAGTCAATATTTATTTATATTATTGTCAGTTTTTTGGTCGGCAGTTTACAAAAATTAGCCTAAAAGTAAATTACGATTAAATCAAATTTCAAAGTATTAATCATAAATGAAATGAAAAAATAAGTTGTTAAAACATCGTAACTGGTTTTAACAAAATCATTAAATTTATTTACTAAGTTTATAATTTGTTTTATGAAAAGTACTACCATTATAATATGAACTAAAAAGTTGGTGCGTAATATTGGAATGTGATTACATATATAGTATATATATATATATATAGATATAGTCATGTGCACGAAAACAGTAGTCCTAAGTTAATACTTATAAATTACATTTACAACGGATAATTATGATGCGGCTATATTGAAATTATTTAAAATCTCTTAATATATGTATATGGTTTCCGGTAATGTACCGAATATGAGGGGGAATTACTGAGTTTTCTAGTCATGCACTCTTATTTGCCCATACATTAAAGTACCATAACTGACGGCACTAAACGCAGACGTATAAAGTTCTGTCTGTTGCAGAATAATTCAACAATTATTTAATCATTCATTTTTCTTGTAATATGGGCCGAGCAAAAGATTATTCATCGGAAAAAAGAGCAACTTTACTCGATCTACTTAATAGAGGCAAAAGCTACAAGTCTATATAAAATATGCTTTCATGTTCTACGAAAATAATTGCATACGCCAAGAACTGGAGAAAAGCGAAAGGAAATTGTGATGGAAAAAGGAAAACTAGTCCTAGAAAAGACCGAAACATTATAACTTGTGCAAAGAAGACACCGTTCATAAGTTCAATTACAATTAAAAGTGCCTTACACCGTTGTATAAGCATCTCTACCATTAGATTGATTCAAGGAAAGTTGCATGCACGCACGAAGACCTAGGAAGGTATCACTATTAAATAAAAGGCAAATACAAAGTAGATTGTCGTTTGCTCATGAACACGTACAATGGGAGGAAAAAAGTGGCGTAATCTACTGGGGTCCGATGAATCTAAAATAGTTTTATTTAATACCACCACAGATCAACATCACGTACGAAGATCACCATTGACAGCATTTCAACCCCAGTACACCAAAAATATGGTAAAATTCGGAGGCTCAAGTATCATGCTGTGGAGGTGTTTTTCGTGGTATAGCGTAGGCGCTTTACACAAGATAGAAGGCATAATGAATGCTGATGTCTATGTGAACATATTACAAACTATGCTTCTACTATATGCAGAGGAAGAAATGCCACTAATATGGTTGTACATATATGCAGGATAACGGTCCAAGGCATGTTTCTCTTAAAGTGAATACATGGTTTCAAGGTAATAATGTTTGCAGTTTGGGTTGGGCGGTACAATCGCCTAACTTAAACCCCATTGAAAATTTATGGGTGGAGTTGAAAAAGACTGTATTTGCTACTAAGCTGTAAAATATTGACGATTGTGGAGAATATGCCAAGCCGAATGACAATCAATTTCAGCACAGACATATAGGCAACTGGTTAACTCGTTATCCCACAGGTATCAAGAGGTGATAAATAATAAACGTCAAGGAACAAAATATTAAGTGTTACAATCCAATTAACTAAGTAAAATGACATTTGGTTAGTATTTTGGCATGACTGCTAATGCACATTTTGTTTGTCCTAGAATATAAACAGTTTTATTTTCTCTTTGGTATTAAGAAACCCATTTATTTATTGTTATAGTTATGTAACATGTTGGAATAAAGAATTCAATAAACTTGAATTTCTTTTATTTAATGTATAAATTTATATTTTAGTAAATTTAAGACCACTACTATTTTCATACATATGACTGATATACGAGGATAGTTTGACAAGTAGTGAGAATGACGTGGCGCTCTAATTGGTAAAACAAATGCACTGTAATTTAGGCTGCCTATTTATATGCTTACATTCCGACATTTAGATAAATCGGTTGATTAGTTTATTTTTGACAGCTGATTGAAAAAGAAATAAATAAAAATAAAATAGAAAAAGCAGAGTATCTTGCGGTGATTAAATACTTCGTAATTAAAGGTATGAAAGCTACCGAAATAAAAGATGAGTTACGGGAAACATTAGATGAATCTGCTCCATCATTCGCCACAATAAGTAGATGGGTAAATGAATTTAAAAGTGGTAGAACAAGCTGTGTTGATGGAGCGCGCTCTGGAGCACCCAAAATCGTGACTTCTAAGGAAATGATTATAAAAATCCATAATATTATTACGCAAGATCGACGACTCAAAGTGAGAGAGATAGCAGATGTAGTAAACATTTCAACAGAACGCGTACACCACATTTTAACGAAAAATTGGGCCTTTCCAAACTTTCGGCAAGATGGATGCCGCGATTGCTTACGACTGATCAAAAGTTCACTCGTTTCCAATGAATGTTTGGACCTTTATAAGCGGAATACGGTGATCTTTGTAGGCGATTTGTTACTTGCGATGAAACTTGGATACACTACAGTACACCCGAAACTAAACAACAGTCGAAACAATGGTTAGAACGTGGTTCTGCACCTCCAAAGAAAGCGAAAACCACTTTATCGGCAAACAAGGTGATGGCATCAATTTTTTGGGATTCAAAGAGCATTTTGCTCATTGATTATCTTCAGAAAGGTGTCACAATAAACGGACAATATTGTGCAGAACTTCTACAAAAATTAAAAGTTGAGATTTGTGCTAAACGGCCAGAAATGGCAAAGAAAAAGATTCTGTTTCACCAAGAGGACGTTCCCTCGCATACCAGCACAGTTGCGATGTCCAAAATCCACGAGTTGCATTTCCAATTAGTACCGCATGCGCCCTTTCCGACTTCCGCCTTTTTCCAAAATTGAAAACGGCACTAGGTGGATAGAAATTTTCGTCTAACGACGAGCTTATCATCTTCGTAAATGAGTATTTTGCAAGCCTTCCAGAATCCCATTTTAGAGATGGCATAAGGGCATTGGAGCACCGTTGGAATAAATGTATTGCTCTTTTAGGAGAATATATTGAAAAATAAAAATTATTTTGTATTTAAAAAATTCGTTTTTCTTTTCAATTCTCACTACTTGTCAAACTACCCTCGTATATATATATATGTACTGAAAATTTATTTATTGTACCAATACAATAATGTAAAATAAACATAAAATAGTTACATTTTTCTTATATAAAAACTTTATCATTAATTATTATTAAATTTTGCTTTCATCAATGTGCCCACCTTTATTTTTGATAATTGCGGCACATAACCGCGGCATCCTTTCAATTAATTTTTGCAGTGTATCTTCTATAATTTGTGCCCAGGCTTCTTAAAGTTGTTCCCACCGTACAGTGGTGAATGATAGAGCACGTTCTCGAACCTTCCGGTCCAGTTCTTCCCAAAGAAGCTCTATTGGGTTCAGATCAGGACTTTGAGCTGGCTATACCATTATAGAGATTTGCCGTTGCTCTTCTAGTTGACGCAAGTAATCGCCACACAATCTAGAAGTGTGTTTCGGATCGTTGTCCTGTTGAAATACAAGGTTTTCGCCAAGAATCCTTAGTCCTGAAGGAATACCGTTATTTTCTAAAATTTGCTTGTAGCCTTCTTTTCTTAGAATTCCCTCAATTTTGACGAGATCGCCTACAGATCTTCCACCAAAACACCCCCAAATCATTACTGAACTTCCTTCATGTTTTACGGTAGGCGCAATACTTTCTCAGTACTCTTTCTCCTGCGGATCTTCTTAAGAATATTCGCCTTTTACTACCGAAAAGTTCAAACTTCGATTCGTCTGTCCACAACACATTATTCCACTGATCAATCGTCCAATTCTTATGTTCTTTAGCCTAATTTAGTCGTTTTGTCTTGTTTTGCTTTCGTAGTAGTGGTTTTCGCAGAGCAATTCTTCCGTATAAACCCGCTTGCCTTAACCTTCTCTGTGTCGTGGACGCACTAATTGGTTTAGCACGCGCTCTATTCATTTCAGCAGCAATTTCAGGTGCTGTTTTTCGTCTATCGCGTCTACTTATCCGTATTAGATGCTGGTCATCTACAGATGTCGTCGCTTTGCGTCGTCCAGATCTGCTTTCGTTGGAAAATGTACCACTTTCTTAAAATTTTTTAACGTTATAATCAACGGTTCTGCGATTTAATCGTAATTCTTTTGCAATTTCGCGATTACTTTTACCCGTACGATGATAAGCATTTATCATAGCACGCACTTCAACAGATAATTCCTTCGTCTTCGGCATTGTATTAAAATATTCACAATAACTCTCTATTTCACTGTTTTCGCAACAAAAGATGAACGATGACTGACAGAAATTTATTTTCCTGTTTGAATAACACATCCTAATATTGTAATTAGTTAGTACAATAACACAATATTGGTAATACCTTTCGCATGCAGGTAAATGCAGGTAAAACTGTTAATACTGTAGGGATTAGCCTATATAATATTTATGGTATTTTTACAATTTATGGCACCTTTACGCTATATCATAAACAATTTAAAATTTTCGTAGAAATTCATATGGAATTACTTCCACTAATAATATTATTGAACAATTATAATACAGATTTTTCGAAAGATAATCCGTATTTCAGGAAACACATAAAATTGGGGTGGGCAAATAAATATGACCGGTAGTGTATATATATATATATATATATAATTGTATGTAACTAGTATTTTTTATGTAAGAAATTATAATTCGAGTATATAAATTTAATAATTTCGTTAGAACCAGTCACGATGTTGTAACAACTTATCTTCTATTTCATTTAAGACTAATAGTTAGTGCTGGGCGAATCGAATCCAAAAACACTCGGTAAGGAAAATCGAGTTATAAATCGATTCTCTTGGAAGGATCGAATCCGAATCCAGGATCGTTTCGCAGCTCGGTCGCGGAGAACCGATCCAAATGGGTTTTCACGCTGAATTCGAATCCCGAGATACATATACATATACTGTATTGAAACTATGATGGCTCGAGGTATACAGAGCGCATTGTATTCGGCGGATAATATTTAAACAAATATTTTTCTTTGAGATCACCTATAATAGGGATACACGAGGGCCATTTAAATATAAATGAGAAATAACTTTCACTACCTATATAAAACAACGAGTGGTACCTAGTAAATAAAATTGTACGTTAAAATGAACAATAACCATACTTTATAGAAGTGGTACGTTGCAATCATTGCCTTACAGTACTTTTAAAAACATAAAGACAACCAATGAAAATATATATAAAATTTCCATTTATTCATTCCTAAAAGGAACACAAAAAGTCCCATTTTCTAAAAATGAAATAAATGAATTCAAATATATCCATAGATATAATAAAGACAAGTATACAGTGTGTGCAAAAACTAATGTAACTTGCTAATATATCGATTTTCTAAATATATCAAATTATCTGTGCAAGCCAATCAAGAATTTCGATCGTCTTTAGTTACGTTATTTTTTGTACACACTGTATACAAAAATGTATTATTCAAAAACAAAAGAAAATGATCATAGATTCTAAAAACCAGATTCATATCAAGAATAAGCATCCAGTTCTTCCGTTTGGGACCACTTTGTTCAAGAAGACGAGTATGTTACTTGGCGTTTGTGCCAACAAAAATACAAATATTTTGGCAATACCACCAACATGGGCAGGCATCTAACACGAAAACACGCTAATAATATTCATGCTCCTTCAACGTCGGAAGCGACGGATACAGGATTAACAACGACCACAGGATTAACACTGACGCATAGAAGAGTCTTGGACGACAACCCTATCAAGATGATGGTGTTAGATTACCAGCCATTCTCCATGGTAGAAAACAAAGGTTTTAGACGTTTTTGCAACAAATTGCAGCCAAAATATAGCCTACCAAGTAGGAGATGTTTAAGTAGTATTATATTACCCGACTTGTATAGAGCAATTTACGACAAGGTCAAAATATTAATTACAGGATCAAACCATATTGCAATTACTACCAGTATATGGACACCTGAAGACACAAAATCGGTTACAGCGCATTTTCTTCATCACATGTTATTTGCATTGGTGTTAAATACTAGACAAATCTTAGAGCAGCATACCGGAAGAAACCTGGCTATTGTTCTAATGGAAATTTTTAACGAGTGAGACATCAGTGACAAATTAGTGGCAATAGTAACAGATAATGGTGCAATCATTAAAAATGCAGTGAATGAATATTTAAAAAAGGTACATTTACCGTGTGTGGCACATACATTAAATTTAGTGGTAAAGGAATTGTTATTAAGTAATAGTGGTTTAGGAGAGATAATTAAAAAGTGTCGTAGCATAGTAACATATTTTAAGCGTAGTGTATTGGCATCAGATAAATTGCGACTATTACAGACGCTACGCAATGTACCACTCCTTCGTCTAAAACAAGATTTACCAACACGATAGAATTCCAGTTATAATGACAATCCGGTTAATAGTATTAAAAACTATTTTAACAAAAGTTATAACTGATCTTCCCAGAGCACCTAACTCACTAAATGAAATGGAATGGACTGTATTAATGGATTGTTCACCACTACTAAATCTGTTAAAAGAGGTTACGGAGCAACTATCCGGTGGAAGCTTCCCCACTTTGTCGATGACAATTCCTTTAATTAAAAGCGTGGTACATACGGTAACACAGCAACTACTAACAAGGTCAGTTAGTGTACTCCTTCAAAGCAAACTGCTAAGCACAATAGAAACGAACAAAATAAACTTGCTGCAATTACAAACTTTTTAGATCCCAGATTTAAAAATGTGGCATTTGACGATTCGTCCAAAGTTGAACAATGGATAAAAGATGTAATAGAAAGCAATACTTCTATGATAACTGTTACCGATACAGAACAACACAGTGTGAGCCATCCATCAATTTGGCAATATTTTGATAGCAAACTTTTAGAAAAATCTCAATATCGGGCCGCAACTTCTTCTGAAAGCATAATTAAAAACTATTTAGGCTTTCCACACTTACAGAGATGTAAAAACCCTTGTGATTTTTGGAGGGATTTTTGCACTCTAAGAAAAATATTTATGTAGTCCAGCAACGTCGGTTCCAGCAGAAAGGATTTTTTCAAAAACAGACCAAATCTGCAACGGACGACGAAATTGTTTATCAGCCACAAACATAGATAAGATAATTTTCTTAAATACGAATTTGCATGCTTGTTCTCGACATGAATCTCGTTTTTAGAATCTAAGATCATTTTCTTTTATTTTTGAATAATACATTTTTGTATACAGTGTGTACAAAAAGTAACGTAACTAAAGACGATCGAAATTCTTATTAATTGCAAAACCTAATGAGATTGATAGAAAAAGTGCTTACTCGATTTTCTTGCCATAAATATTTTTTTAAGATTTTACATTCAAACCACTGTAGCAAATACAATCAGCTCCATGCGATCTTCACGGTTGCATTTTTAATTTAATAAATTAAAGGAAACTGGAAATATCTACAGGATTGACTTGCACAGATAACTTGATATATTTAGAAAACTTGTTAAAAACTTGTTGGTACGTCTATCAGGAATCGATATATTGTATTAGCAAGTTACATTAGTTTTTGTACACACTGTATAATTGTCTTTATTGTATCTATGGATATATTTGAATTCATTTATTTCATTTTTAGAAAATGGGACTTTTTGTGTTCTTTTTACGAATGAATAAATGGAAATTTTATATATTTATATATTATATATTATTATTGGTTGTCTTTATGTTTTTGAAAGTACTGTAAGGCAATGATTGCAATGAAATAAATAAAACTGCGTACCACTTCTATAAAGTATGGTTATTGTTCTTTTTAACGTACAATTTAATTTACTAGATACCACTCGTTGTTTTATGTAGATAGTAAAAGTTATTTCTCATTTATATTTGAATGACCTCGTATATCCCTATTACAGGTGATCTCAAAGAAAAATATTTGTTTAAATATTATCCGTATTCTAAATTAGTTATTAGGATATCTACTACCAATTCATTTTAGTTTTTTTATTTTCGATATTCGCAATAAATTGTAAACCTTCCAATCCATAGAAATCAATTTTAAAACATCTGTTAATGCGTAAAACACCTTTTTGACCAAAAATCAAATAGTTCATTCATAAGTATGTATATTATGTAAATACATAATTTCCGCCGAATACAATGCGTTCTGTATACCTCGAGCCATCATAGTTTCAATGCAGTATATATGTATCTCGGGATTCGAATTCAGCGTGAAAACCGATTTGGATCGGTTCTCCGCGACCGAGCTGTGAAACGATCCTGGATTCGGATTCGATCATTCCAGGAGAATCGATTTATAACTCGATTTTCCTTACCGAGTGTTTTTGGATTCGATTCGCCCAGCACTAACTAATACTTTAAAATTGGAGTTAGTCGGCATTTACTTTTGAACTAATTTTTATGAACTGGGCACCGAAAAAACGTATTGACACTTGCTAACATTTTCATTATATTTACATGGTGACAGTTATGTTCGAAAATTTTAGCGCTATACTGAATGTCATGTGTATTGGTAATTATACAACAAGACTAATATAATATATATGTAGTATAAATGCAGACATCTTGGCAGCTATATCACACATCCAAGTCTGTTTTGTGTGCAAAGAAGGATCAGTTTTCCTGACCACAAGTTTATTATTGTTACATTATATCACCAAACTTAGCCCTCTTTTGTTATTTAATTTATTTCATTTAGTAGTATTGCAAACTGTATTAGTACGAGTAATTAAATCATTTCACTTAAGACAATTTTAACATTTCACGTCCGACCATATTTACAGAGATTGCTTTTCTTGAAAATTTAATTTAATCTTCTATGATTTAATAAATAAAAAAGAAATACATGTTACGCAAAAAGACATAAAATATAATCGAATTCACATATATTTATTGATTATCGATTATTATCAACCTCAATGATATTTATAACAACTTAATATCTTTAAAGACATTTAAAAAATTAATCGGATATATCTCACTGCAAGCATCCGACAACGATAGTTTACAAATACACATGCAGATATACCTAATATAAGATAAAAAGAAAAGGTAATAGCAGATGTTGCTTTTAGAAAGCATTAACTAAAAACATTTTCAATGAATAAGTCTTTTGGTAAGTACACAACTAAAAGAATTGTTAATTTAAAAATGCTTATTTTCTGTAAATTTTATAATATTAAAAAAATATATTTTTAAGAAATGTACGTAATCACGCATATTTATATATATTGGGTCTGGGAAAAAGTTCGTGGCGTTTTTTCAGTAAAATTCAACTGGTCCCCGCATGGCGCGTGGACGAATTCATTTAAACCGAATATGCTCCATTATTATCGACAACGTTTCGCCATTTTTTTGGTAGATCCATGATCCCATCGGTGAAAAACTTCTGTGGTTTCTGGTCGAAAAACTGAATCAAGTAGTTTTCACAGACTTCTTTTGAAACCAACTTAATTCCATTGAGAGAGTTCTGCAGAGATCGAAACAGATGATAGTCAGAGGGTGCTATATCCGGACTGTAAGGTGGGTGCATCAAAACTTCCCAACCAAACTCTCTCAATTTTTGACGGATCATCAAAGAAGTGTGTGGTCGGACGTTGTCATGATGGAAGACAACACCTTTCCTATTAATCAATTCGGGCCGTTTTCTTTCAATCGCCTGGCGTAATCTCTCTAGTTGTGCACAGTAGAGTTGAGAATCAATCGTCTGACCAGTTGGAAGTAGCTCGTAGTGGACGATTCCCCTCCAGTCCCACCATACACACAGCATCACTTTTTTTGGCGTCAATGTTGGCTTAGCGAACGCTTGTGACGGCTCACCATCCTTTATCCACGATCTTTTACGCTTCCGATTATCGTACGTAATCCATTTTTCATCTCCGGTTATTAAACGTTTCAGAAACGGCTCGATTTCATTCCGTTTCAGCAGCGCGTCGCAGATGTTAATTCGGTCAATCATGTTTTTCACGCTCAACTCATGAGGAACCCATACGTCAAGCTTTTTTTTGTAACCAGCTTTGTGTAAATGGTTCAAAACAGTTTTGTGGTCAATGCCTAGCTCCATGCCAATATCGACACTGCTGATATGCTTATCTTGTTGGACTTTTTCAAGAATTTCATCAGATTTTTCAGTGATTGGACGACCGGAGCGTGACTCATCTTTCACATTGAAATTTCCAGAACGAAAGCGAGCGAACCATTTCCGCGCAACAGATTTCGATAAAGTACCTTCACCGTACACAGCACAAATTTTATCACAAGCCTGCGCAGCGTTCTTCCCCTTATCATAATAATATTGCAGAATATAGCGAAATTTCTCATTATTCTTCTCCATTTTCAAGTGCGAATAACTTTCCAACCACTGCACCGATTACAATGTTTCTACGCTCAAACTAACGTTCGGAAGGTCATCTAAAAAACGAGCCGTCGGTGGTGTCGCTGTGACTTGTTGTTCTTTAGTTATCGGCAACCAATGCCATCTATCGGGAAAAACGCCACGAACTTTTTCCCAGACCCAATATAAAAAATACTGTTGTTCACAATTGGAAATACATATACGATATAACTGTAAAAAGTATTGCAGGTTGAAGAAAATAAACAGCTTGAAAAAGGAGAGCCCTTCTCCCGAAACGACGTTAATATAAATTAAATGTTTTATTATCCCAGTTGCCGGAATTTCCAATAAAAAAGAGTAAAGATAATATTTTTCTTTTTATTTACCAAATATTAAAGGTTTACCTTTATAATCAAAAGAACTGTACGTTGGTTATCTTTGCAGGGTGTCGCATCTGGTTAATCAAACTAATTCTTTGATTAATTGATATATTGCAATATATTCGAGTTCAGTCGGATACATCCAACAGTTATCTTTATGTACTTGAAAATGCGCTTACTTGTAGACTAACGATTCCCACTACATAACTATCGTGTTCCGATTGTTATTTATTGTATAAATGGATTAATCGGCAAATAAAAGTTCAGACACAAAGCCGCACGTCGAGTATTTAAATTTTCAAGTGTTTTATTTGTTGGTAATCCACAGATGCAATGCACAATTTTATCAAGTTTCATAATATTATAGAGGCATAATTATGAGAGTCATCAATATCGACAGTGACGGATCATGGAATTGTTGCTGTCTATGTTTGTTTATGTTACTTTTAGTGAAAATAGAAACAGGTCAGGTGTCGACAATAGGAGAAAAGAAGAACACTTATAGCGAGAAGCTTTTTGGCATTTCTTGTTTGCAAAATTAAAATCCGCTCACGCCAAGCTATTTGCTTATTTTGACATGTAGCGAGGCAAAGTGTTATAAGGGTAATAACAGAAAACGCACTGCTTTCATATTTTTTCAATATTATGAAAAAAATCTGTCGCTTCTTCAGTGGGGACACTGTATTCGATACTGAAAACAGTCTTGCAAGTGTATACATGTTGACATTTCAAAATATGGTTACCTTATTGCTGTAAAAATGCTAAAAAATTACATGCCACTTATATATTAAGAAAAAGAAACTACGTAACCGGTCTTGTTTGTGTAGCTAGTAATAACTAAATAGAATATATAAACACTCCAAACACTCTGAATACGTATTCAGCTGATTGGCAAACTAAGTGATCATATGAAGTTATTAACGTTATAAGCACAATTACTGCAGCTGCTTAACAAACTAAGTTACAGTATGAAGTTAATGTTATACGTAAGTAATCTTACGTACTGAGTGTTAGTATCGAATAATACTATAGCTGTTTTATTCACAGCTTCGTTACGAAAATTATAAGTGTAAATAGTTGTAAATTTAATACGTTTAGTTATCAAATTATATAATAGCCTCAACCTGGAGGTCTCCCTTACTCGTAACGATAAGATGGCCACGAAGATCATTTCACAACATCCTCAAGTGATATTACGAAGTTGAAGAGTTACTCTAGAGTTACACGTTCGATTGGGTGACTGTTTTTCCTTGAAAACGGCTTCATCATCGCAGATGCAACAAATGTCTAACGTGGAAGTTAAACTTTCAAGTCTACGTAAGGACCTTATTTTGTTCAATAAACAAGGAAGTAGAAGAAACTAATTAGTCAGAATTTCAGTATAATGATTTTGAGTCCTACAATAAGTATGGATTTGCGACAATAAATATGGATTAGCGACTACACCATAAACTCAGAGCCACAAGTCGATAATAAATTTTATCGGCATTATTTATTCCAATGATAAGTTCATTTTCTTCAACAAAGTGCATGACTCCAGCCAAACAAACAAAAATAATTAGTTTTCTTACCATACACGTTAGTTATCGAGAACCAGAAAGGCCGTTAACAAGGTATATTGTAAACCAGAAGGAAATACTGGAATTACCAGCTCATTAGTACTACAATTTAGTACCAAAATAAATCAAAGCTTTGAAAACACAAAAATAGATAAGAGAACGCCTATTTGAAATTGATAAGTAGAGTCGAAAAATTTATATTCCCATTGTAATATAATTATTAAAAATAAATAATTAAATTGTAAAACAATTCTTAACACAATTAATGTATAGATATATTCATTTAGCCTAAAAGTAGAATTAAATAATAATTGAAAGTTTTGATTAAAAATATAGATGCAATTAAAGCTTATTTACCTTAAAGAATAATATTAATCTTTTCGCTGTTTTTTCATAGTCGTTAACATTGAAGATTAATTTGTTTGACTGTCTAATAAACTAACTAAAGCCATGCACAAACGTTATTAATATACATAAATTTATAGTTAGGCAACCTTTATAACAAATTATGTATGAAATAGAGTACTTTTTATTATAATTATAATCCTATTGTTAATGTGTAAAATATTTATATATTCTTCATGAATTCGTATGTGTTAATTTATTAAATTTATAAAAACTTTTATTGGAATTTTTATTTTAGGTTGATTAATATAATATGTGTTATAAAATAAGTTTTATATACATATACATATATTTATCAGTTCAAGTAATTCTTAATCATATCCTGGAGATGGAGTCTAGGCTAGCCGAGGTATTTACTATGTTTATAATACCTAAATTATTACATAATTACTCTAGTAATACATATATATAACGTATTGCTGTATATTTTTAACTAGATATTGATAAGTATGTATAAAACCGATCATGCTAAGACGTTTAAATGTACACCATGTCAAAATCACATAATATGTAAGGATTCGTTATATAAAAGGTTTAATAGAAACATTTCATTCATGTGTATAAAGATCTGTATTACACTGTAGGAAAATTTATTTTAATTAGATTAAATTTACTTCGGATATTCTTAATATAGCGAGATTGTTTTTATATATTGAGATATGTTTTTATATATCTCGAAAAAGTTGTAAGATTTATATTTCACAACCTCAACAAAGCATAAACAATGATGTAAACACCACTATACATAGTTGTTAGAGTTTCGGAAATAAATTTATTTATAACATTGTTATACCAATACAGGGTATCTGCAAAATGCTTGGACATGGCTTAACCACAAACTCCTTGCATCAAAATAAGATGATTTAACCAAACTTACCTATATTCAAAATCGCATCGTTACGCCGGTATTCAGCTTTAAAGTTTTTCGAAAAAAACAAAAAAATTCTTATTAGTGGCGATAGGACAAAAATGTGGAAGCTATGGCCGTTTGACGATTTTTGCGATTTTTTTGAACCTCAAGTGATGAAATTTAAAAAACGGAAAAATCAAAGTGTGGATTTTCGACGTTTTGATGACTCTATTTTATGTATTCGAACCCGCTGATTACGAAAAACGCATCGGGAATGCGCTAGCTCTTTCGGTTCTCGAGATATTCGCGAAAAACTAAATTTGGTGAAATCGAAAAAATTAAAATTGCGATTTTCGCCGTTTCGATGGTCCTATCGTACGTATTTTGATCTCCTGATTCAGAAACAACCCCTACTTGGCATCGTATCTCTTACGGTTCTCGAAAAAAATAAAGTTGCGATTTTCGCCGATTCGATGGTTCTATCTTATGTATTTTGATCTGCTGATTCAGAAAATGTACCTATTTGGCATCGTATCTCTTTCGGTTCTCGAGATATTCGCAAAAAACACTTTTGCAAGTTGCGAAAATCGCGAAAATTTTGGATTTCGTTCAAGTCGGCATGCTATCTCGCGAACCAAGGGCCTCTCGGCGACGGCGCGGACACTGCCGGATGCGTATTGACGTCCGGAATCGAATGCTTCAAACCGGAACCTGCTACGACGTCGCGTTCTCGAGTTATGACCGGAAAACCGAAAATTTTTGCGAAAATTCAAACTGCCACTGCGGCCAAACGGTTCGCTCTACAGCGATGCGCTTGTGCTCATTTTAATCCTTGTGAAGAGTACATTCATTGGTGAAAATTTTGTGGCGATAGGACGAAAAATGTGGAAGCTATGGCCGTTTGACGATTTTTGCGATTTTTTTGAACCTCAAGTGATGAAATTTAAAAAACGGAAAAATCAAAGTGTGGATTTTCGACGTTTTGATGACTCTATTTTATGTATTCGAACCCGCTGATTACGAAAAACACATCGGGAATGCGCTAGCTCTTTCGGTTCTCGAGATATTCGCGAAAAACTAAATTTGGTGAAATCGAAAAAATTAAAATTGCGATTTTCGCCGTTTCGATGGTCCTATCGTACGTATTTTGATCTCCTGATTCAGAAACAACCCCTACTTGGCATCGTATCTCTTACGGTTCTCGAAAAAAATAAAGTTGCGATTTTCGCCGATTCGATGGTTCTATCTTATGTATTTTGATCTGCTGATTCAGAAAATGTACCTATTTGGCATCGTATCTCTTTCGGTTCTCGAGATATTCGCAAAAAACACTTTTGCAAGTTGCGAAAATCGCGAAAATTTTGGATTTTCGTTCAAATCGGCATGCTATCTCGCGAACCAAGGGCCTCTCGGCGACGGCGCGGACACTGCCGGATGCGTATTGACGTCCGGAATCGAATGCTTCAAACCGGAACCTGCTACGACGTCGCGTTCTCGAGTTATGACCGGAAAACCGAAAATTTTTGCGAAAATTCAAACTGCCACTGCGGCCAAACGGTTCGCTCTACAGCGATGCGCTTGTGCTCATTTTAATCCTTGTGAAGAGTACATTCATTGGTGAAAATTTTGTGGCGATAGGACGAAAAATGTGGAAGCTATGGCCGTTTGACGATTTTTGCGATTTTTTTGAACCTCAAGTGATGAAATTTAAAAAACGGAAAAATCAAAGTGTGGATTTTCGACGTTTTGATGACTCTATTTTATGTATTCGAACCCGCTGATTACGAAAAACGCATCGGGAATGCGCTAGCTCTTTCGGTTCTCGAGATATTCGCGAAAAACTAAATTTGGTGAAATCGAAAAAATTAAAATTGCGATTTTCGCCGTTTCGATGGTCCTATCGTACGTATTTTGATCTCCTGATTCAGAAACAACCCCTACTTGGCATCGTATCTCTTACGGTTCTCGAAAAAAATAAAGTTGCGATTTTCGCCGATTCGATGGTTCTATCTTATGTATTTTGATCTGCTGATTCAGAAAATGTACCTATTTGGCATCGTATCTCTTTCGGTTCTCGAGATATTCGCAAAAAACACTTTTGCAAGTTGCGAAAATCGCGAAAATTTTGGATTTTCGTTCAAATCGGCATGCTATCTCGCGAACCAAGGGCCTCTCGGCGACGGCGCGGACACTGCCGGATGCGTATTGACGTCCGGAATCGAATGCTTCAAACCGGAACCTGCTACGACGTCGCGTTCTCGAGTTATGACCGGAAAACCGAAAATTTTTGCGAAAATTCAAACTGCCACTGCGGCCAAACGGTTCGCTCTACAGCGATGCGCTTGTGCTCATTTTAATCCTTGTGAAGAGTACATTCATTGGTGAAAATTTTGTGGCGATAGGACGAAAAATGTGGAAGCTATGGCCGTTTGACGATTTTTGCGATTTTTTTGAACCTCAAGTGATGAAATTTAAAAAACGGAAAAATCAAAGTGTGGATTTTCGACGTTTTGATGACTCTATTTTATGTATTCGAACCCGCTGATTACGAAAAACGTATCGGGAATGCGCTAGCTCTTTCGGTTCTCGAGATATTCGCGAAAAACTAAATTTGGTGAAATCGAAAAAATTAAAATTGCGATTTTCGCCGTTTCGATGGTCCTATCGTACGTATTTTGATCTCCTGATTCAGAAACAACCCCTACTTGGCATCGTATCTCTTACGGTTCTCGAAAAAAATAAAGTTGCGATTTTCGCCGATTCGATGGTTCTATCTTATGTATTTTGATCTGCTGATTCAGAAAATGTACCTATTTGGCATCGTATCTCTTTCGGTTCTCGAGATATTCGCAAAAAACACTTTTGCAAGTTGCGAAAATCGCGAAAATTTTGGATTTTCGTTCAAATCGGCATGCTATCTCGCGAACCAAGGGCCTCTCGGCGACGGCGCGGACACTGCCGGATGCGTATTGACGTCCGGAATCGAATGCTTCAAACCGGAACCTGCTACGACGTCGCGTTCTCGAGTTATGACCGGAAAACCGAAAATTTTTGCGAAAATTCAAACTGCCACTGCGGCCAAACGGTTCGCTCTACAGCGATGCGCTTGTGCTCATTTTAATCCTTGTGAAGAGTACATTCATTGGTGAAAATTTTGTGGCGATAGGACGAAAAATGTGGAAGCTATGGCCGTTTGACGATTTTTGCGATTTTTTTGAACCTCAAGTGATGAAATTTAAAAAACGGAAAAATCAAAGTGTGGATTTTCGACGTTTTGATGACTCTATTTTATGTATTCGAACCCGCTGATTACGAAAAACGTATCGGGAATGCGCTAG
>JAVIWB010005983.1:0-85233 GCA_031893035.1 Dermolepida albohirtum
GAAAAAATACATCAACTTTACTCGTGCTTTACTATAGAGTCGCACTGTCTATACACCTTTTAGCTTTGTGTAAGTACACATCGAAATTGTATTTAAAACGATGCAACCTTGTACAGCGATAGTTCTTTGTATAGAATTATGATGCATATATTTATAATGATAAGCATTTATAATTATGAAGTTAAGTATATAGTGTATGTTGAATCTCAATTACTTTTATAAAAAATAGTTTGATAGTTTAGTCACTTCGATGGAGACTAGATGTAGATTACCTCTATGTTTGCAATTAATCAAAAAAAGGTAAAAAACTTGTTATTACATCATGTCCATATTCTGTATACGTTTTTCGACAACTAAGTTGTCGTTATAAGTAGAAATTAACCATAGTGTACCACCTGGCTCCGCGCTAGAATTCACGTAGAAAAATCTTCAAACTGAAGGCTGTTTCAAATTGTGCGACTTTTTTTAAAGAATAAATAAAATATAGATGGCGCACTGAATTTGTCTGGGTATGTGGGCATTTAAAAAGTGTGATGTATGACATGTATAAAAATGGCTTCGTACACGGTACAACAACGCGTTCAAATTCTTGAATTGTTTTATGAAAATCAGCGTTCTGTGAAAAAAGTTTTTAGAAAATTACGTGAATTTTATGGCTTACATAATCGTCCATCTGAAAACACTATTGGTCGAATTATTAAAAAATTTCAAGAGACCGGTTCCGTGGAAGATCAAACAAGTGAAAAATACAGTCGTAGTTCATAAGAAAATATTGGTTTGGTTTGTGAAAGTGTTGCTAAAAATCCTGAAATGTCCATTAGATGACGTTCGTAACAACTTGGACTTAGTGGATCAACAACATGGCGTATTTTACACAAAGATTTAGTTCTGAAGCCATGTAAGTTTCAAATAACACAGAAAATGAAGCTATTAGATCATTTAAAACGTCGTTCATTTGTCAATTTCATCAATGAACAACCAGCTGATTTTTCTCAAAAAATAATGTTTTCCGATGAGGCACATTTTGAACTTGATGGCTATGTTAATAAACAAAGTTGCCGTATATGGGGTGAGGAAAATCCACGAATTATTCATGAGAAAACTATGCATCCTAAACGAGTTACTGTTTGGTGTGCATTATAGTCAGGTGGTATAATTGGACCTTACTTCTTTGAAAATGCTGCTGGTGAAGCTGTAACTGTCAATGATGATCGATATCGTCGGATGATAACCGATATTTTGTGGCCTGAATTAATGAATTTTGATCTAGAGTGTATGTGGTTTCAACAGGATTGCGCTACATCTCACTTTGCACACGAATCAATTGATTTATTGAGAGAAAAATTTCCTGGACGTGTAATCTCAAGAAACGGTGATGTTAATTGGCCACCAAGATCATGTGATTTGACACTGTTAGACTATTTTCTTTGGGGTTATGTGAAAAGTCAGGTTAATAGAAACAATCCACAATCAATTCCTGCTTTGAAAGATAAAATTATTCGTGTCATTAGTGAGATAGAGTGTTAATTATGTCAAAATGTCATTGAAAATTTTAACAAAAGAGTGGACGTCTGTGGAGCTGCAAGAACAAGCCATTTGGCGGATATTTTCGCATATAAATGTCATAACTTATACTTCAATTACCAATAAAAAGTTTTTGAAAGTGAACGCAAATTATGTGTTTTATTTACTCTTAAAAAAAACGTGAAATTTGAAACACCCTTTAGTTTACATGAAAACCAAACACATATTGTCTTTCATAAGAAACTTTAGGTTTTTTCCTAGAGGCGGGGTATGAGAAGTACCCGTTTTGGAGACAGATGGCACAAGGATTCATCGAGTAGTGTGTTAAAAATCAGTAAGGATGATATGATCAATAAAATTCATGGTATAGTGTTAGCAGACCGCCGGGTGAAGTTTATGAAGGATCGCTAATATCGTAAACATTGAACGAGTACAAAACATCGCGAAAAATTGATCACTCAACTGGACACTTTTTTTTACGTTTCTAGAACATGTGATCATTCTAGGTAATGGATCTTTCTCTAATTTTACAAATGAACTTTCCGAAATTAGGTATTTAGATCTTTGAAAATAATCGATTTCGTCCATTATTACTAACTTGTTCCTTCTATCTGCTTTTAAGTAAAAGTAACCTTTCTATCTGAATGTTTTAATGGTACTTCACTGGTTATTAACTAACTTTCATTTGTGTTTCCGTAAATCCCTTTTAGAAAATGCAAAAGATAAAGTTGAGGTAAATTATAAATCGAGTATTGTTGAAATAAATTGCCGAGAGTGTAATTTGAAATATATTGGTCAAATTAAACGGTCAATAGGAACTCGTTATAAAGAACATATATCCATATCAGATAGCATAGACTATTTGTGTTAGAAGCTAATCATAAAATAACCGCGAACTGTCTTAAATTAATGAAAAATTAACAAGAGATAGTTATAAGAGACAGAGGACCTATCCCAGATTCGTGCTTGTACAAATTCTTGAAACACGTACGACTGTTCAAAAAGATCTGATGTTGAAAGAAGCCGAGTGTGTATAGGGCGTAGAAATACATATGTTTAACATTAGTTTTTAAAATACGTAGGAAATTATTTAAAAATATTTTTTGGCAACATCCAATATTTGTGTGATCTTCGAGTAGAGTATTTCGCGGTTTATTCAATGCAGGCCAATATACGACTCTGTGTTTAACGTTCTCTTAATGATGATAGCTTAGTTGTTGAAATACGTATCCAAGACAAGCATTAATGCACTAAGGGTTTTTTTTGCCTTTTTTTATCAAAATGAGCTCAAGTGTACTATATTTTGTAAATTAATGAATAAATACATTTCATTTTAACGTTTATGTAGTTCGGGATACAATCACTACAAGTGCATACTCAAGTGATGTTACTTGTAGGAAGCACGCCTGACGCTATCACGCTTGGCATGATTCCAAGCAATATCATTTGCGTAAGCAAATGGGGTAAAACATGTATATTCGAACAAGCTTAGCGTTCATGAGATATTGTTATCGAGTATATGCCTGTTTGAAATAGAAATATACTTATTAACTCAACATTTCCGCATCCTTCTTACCTGTCCTATGTATTTTCATTCCTAGATATTTGTAAAATTCTACTTGTTCTTCTGGTACGTAGACTTCCGCGGTCGTGGTCCATGTTATCTGCTTCAGGGCTTCCGGGCTGGAACCGCGTCACTGGTATAACTGCCGACGTTTCGTACCCACTCATATGGGACATCTTCAGGGCTCAACTACTGCTACTGTCTGTCGCACTGAAGCTCAGTTTCAGTGCGACTTTAGTGTTCTACTTGTTCAATTTCTCTGCCGTCAATTTTTATTATTCTTTTTCTCATCTCCACCTATTATCATTGTTTTGGTCTTATCTGTATTTATCTAAGACTTCTTGCTTGCGTTGCTGCTTTCCATATTTCTATATTATACTGTAATTCTCTCCCACTCTTGGCATAAATTACTAGATCATGTACATAGGCGCTTTTATACAGTGTGTATCAGCCATTAATGTTTGGACAGGAATTGTTGGAGGTCATATCGTGGGTCCTTTTTTCATTGATGGAAATTTGAATGGCGACAATTATTTAGCATTGCTTCAAAATAATCTCGTGCCAGCTTTGACAAACTTATATCCTGATCTAGCAAACTCACAAGTTCCAGCAAATACGATGTGGTTCCAGCAAGATGGAGCACCATCCCATTACCAAATGAATGTCCGGCAATACCTCAACCAAATATTCCCGAATCGGTGGATAGGTAGGCGAGGATCGATGGAATGGCCAGCACGATCCCCTTATCTAACGCCATTAGACTTCTTCTTATGGGGATATGTCAAGAGTATAGTATACAAAACTAAACCCCTCGACTTAGGTGACTTAAGAAGACGAATAATAGTTGCGCTAGCAACGCTAGAAAAAATTTTTATTTAAGATTAGGATGTTGTCAAGACGTTTGCGGCGAACATTTTGAACATCTCCTACAGTGACATTAATGTTTTCTTGTTATTTTTTACATTATCAAAAATTTTTGAAACTAATCTGAAAACATTTAATATTTCCGAAACAGTCGAAGATAGGTATAGGACATTGTACATGAAATATGTCTGGAATTTTCTAAAGAATCCAAAAATTTAATATTTGACAGGGTGTTGTATTTAAAATAAGAAAGTTGGTATTGACCACTTTTACATGACACACCCTGTATATAAACTTTTTATTTAAAAAAATACGCAACTAAAAATCCCAATCGACGTGTCCGAGCGTTTTTTCGAACACCCTTCCATTTAATTATTATCGAATTTATTCCATTTGGCTGATACACACTGTATATTTCTGTTAATCTCATGTTTCTATAGTCGACCCTATAGTTTTTGCTTTTGTTTTCGCGTCCTTTATTACGTTGGCTATTATTATGTTAAACAAGGTTGGTCTCACATGTTACTATTAGTTATTTATGTTAATGATATTGGATCTAATAAACATAGTAATTTATCTATAATATAAATATTTAAAATAAAAATTATTGGCGATTTTTAAACATAAACACTCAAGTATTAAGTCACTTAACTATTTATTTATATTTGCTTCTATTAATGTATTATTTTTCCATTCATGTTTATTCAAGTTTTACAATTCAAATTGCGAAACTCAAATCTCTTTCTAATTTAAGATACAAGATTCCTGAACAAAATCTCCTTAGAAATTATAAATATTCCACATAATTACGAATATATAGATAGTCCTTTTGGGATTATGGTAGAAGTCTCACTCTAACGGAAATTCCATTACATGTAATTTCTTCGTTTTGCATTTTACGACGGCATAAAAACAGTTATGAAATTTATTCGAGAAGAAGACATAATTCTATATGTATTTCTACACCCATCTAGATATGGATATTTCCTTTATCTAAATTGCCTTGTGTGGAACGATGCAATATTATTGAAACTTATGCGATTACGCCAACGCGGAAGACCCACACAAGAACGGAAAATACATTCAAACACGTTATCAGTAAGACTGTAAACGGCTGGCGGGTATTAAGAGAACTTCTTTTATCCATTCATTATACCTCTTCAACGGCGGCGGTACCGCACTTGTCATCTTGTAAACCATAGGAGTGGACTCAATTTAAAGTGGACACAATGACGGCACGACATACAATATTGGCATGCTTAACCATGTTGTGCGTCTGTATAATGGGTCCCCCGTGTGTCGCCACATAGACGATGATTTACATATTCTAGTTCCGTGGTATTGTTGCACCGTTGACATGTTCATTATGACCATGTTAGTGTTGCTCTTTATGGAACCACCAATGCACACCAATATGGTGTCGACCAATAGTATATTTGATTGGTCGATTTATGCCCTTAAACATACTAAAAACCCTTCGATCGATTCGTTTTACAACGACTCGAGTCCACTTTGGTATTTTAAAGAGTCCATCTTCTCGTACGCCTATTGATTTTTAAACAATCGCTTTATTACCTCTCAGTAGTATAATTTACGGGTCCGCGATGTAGTTATATTTAGTCTTGTTAGGGTTTGATATCTTCGATGCCATTAAGCAAAACTATTATATAAATACACGAGGATTGTGTATATTAACTACAAAGCAGATATAATAAGCTTATATAAAAAATTTCGATTTTACAGTAAATCATTACATATAGCTATTTTGAATATTGTTGAAAACCTATTTCTAACGTAAATAAAAATGGAGTGAAATGAGTTATTGAACGAATAAAATATATTCAAAAGTTATTAAAATGTTTGTGTTATAGAAATATATTTAATTTTTTTGATGTGTTATTTCATAAAAGTAACCTAATATTAGGTAGAACTAAAAAGCTAATCAACTATGTAACCTACGAGGGAGCGTTTCTATATTCGCGGAATGAGCGGGTTGTAGAGGGGTGAGTAGGCGCATTGGGGGCGTGGCCTGTGCAGCGACTCATGATTAGTATAAATACGAAGTTTCATTGTTACTAGACAGTTAGTCTTTGAGCTATCGTCAACCAAGTGACATAATCAGGAGTGAAAAGTGAAATATGGAAAAAATCGAATATCGTGCCGTTATAAAGTTCCTTACCAGGCAAGGAAAATCAGTCGCGACCATAATGAATGAGATGTCATTGGTTTACGGCGACTCTTGTCCAGGAAAAACCATGGTGTACAAGTGGCATAGTTTATTTAAACAAGGAAGGGAATCCCTTGAAAACGACCCGAGGCCGGGCAGGAGCATTGAGGTGACCACGCCAGCACTTATCCAAAAAGTTGAACAAATTGTACTCGAAGATGCTCGACTAAAGAAGAAACAACTCGCAGAAATGGTTGGAGTATCCGATACAACAATTTTTAAAATTCTACACGATCATTTCGGCATGTCTAAGGTCAGCGCAAGATGGGTGCCGAGAATGCTCACGCCGCCGCAAAAACAACAGCGCGTAGAGTGTTCGCGTGTATTTTTGGACCTCTGTAATGAAGACAAGGATGGTGTATTGAGTGGAATTGTTACTGGAGACGAAACTTGGGTTCATCATTATGAACCTGAGACCAAACAAGACTCCATGCGGTGGCATAAAAAGGGCACAGCACCTCCCAAGAAATTTAAAGTGTCACAATCAGCTGGGAAACTCATGGCAACGGTATTTTGGGACTCGGAAGGAATATTGTTGATTGATTATAAAGATAAAGGCGTTTCTATAACCGGAGAATATTACGCTTCAATATTAGAGCGACTAAAAGAAGCCATTAAAGAGAAAAGACGGGGAAAATTGACAAAAGGTGTTCTGCTTTTGCACGACAACGCGCCCGTCCACAAGAGCCGCGTTGCGTTAGCTGCCCTGCATAAGGTGGGCTTCGAAATTGTGAATCACCCACCCTACAGCCCAGACCTGGCCCCGAGTGATTATTACCTGTTTCCGAAAATGAAAAAAGAGCTGCGGGGTAAAAAATTTACTGCCGATGATGAAGTCAAGGAGGCAGTTTCGGCGTATTTTGCAGATAAAGAGAAATAATTTTTTTATGAGGGTATAAATAAATTAATTGAAAGATGTGAAAAATGTATCCGTCTTGCAGGTGAATATATTGAAAAAGAAAAATAATTTGGTTTTTTCATTTCCACCGCCCATTCCGCGAATATAAAAACGCTCCCTCGTAATATTGTACCTAAATTTGTAAAAATACAGGAAACTTACTAATCTATTTTTTAAAAATATATATACGAGAATTAGACCTGTTTGTGAATGAGAATGAGAATGACGAATGCGATCGCCGCAGTGCGCGTCTGCTTCCAGCATGTTTTGCCTGCGTTTAGACGCCATTTCCAGTTATATCGTCTGTCTGCGTGCTGAACTGTAGAAATTCTATTAAGTGCAAGAAACTTGGCAGCAGCGAAAATTCACTGGCAGATTTGTGAAGGGAACGGGGACAATGCTTTGAGTGATAATAGCGTTGGAAAGTGGGTGAGAACGTTCGAGGGCGGGTTAATGTGCACGGTGAGTCACGCCCAGTTCGACCTTCTCTGATTTCTGAAGATTCGGTTCGTGATATGGACAACAAAAGTCTAGACAACCGACGATTCACAATTTCAAAGTTATCAATTGATTTACTATATGTCAGTTTCGTCCACTATTGTTTCGGAGAAACTTAAGTATCTAAAATTGTGTTGTCGTTGACGATTACAAAACAAAGAGATAGGGCTGTGCTTTATCGTTTTTGACTAGATACGATCAGCAAGGACATGAATTTTTGTACCACATCATTGCAAGAGATGAGAGATGACTCCTGAATCCAAGCGACAGTCAATGGAATGGCAACACATATCGTCACTAACCAGAGTGAAAGCCTAACAGAAAATTTCAGTACGAAATATCATGGCTTTTGGATAAGCAAAGGAATTTTGTTAATGGATTTTATGGCGAGAGGCACAACAATCAATTTTGATTCGTGTGGCCTTGAGAAAATTATGCCGTGCTATACAAAACAAGCGGTGTGGCCTACTATTTTCCGGTATGATTTTGTTTTATGACAATGCAAGGCTACATGTTTCTGCGCAAACACAAGATCTAATCAGGTTTTTCGAATGGGAACATCTGTAACATTCACTTTACAGTTCAGACCTTGCTATCAGACCCAGTAGTTTTCACCTGTTTCGCTACTTAAAGGAGATCGACAACGACGAAGAAGTGAAAACTGCAATCATGGATTGAACTTCTTCACAAGCGGTAGATTTCTTTGACGTCAGAATTCAAAAACTATTGAACAGTGTGATAAATGCTTGTGAAAATTGTATAGAATATGAAAATAATATATTTTTTATATTATCAGAACTTCTTTTATTAAAAACATTATTTACAAAATAACCCTCGTATAAAAAAATTTATATACAATGAGATAGATATACAGAAAAGGACCAAGTAATTATTTCTGAGATAACCGAAACAGGTGATGAAAGATTAGTGGGCGATTCTTGTAGCTACAATATATTACGTCGAAATAAATTATGTACTGAATCGAAGGATATCACAACTTCACCAAGCTACAATGTTTCTAATTTCTAACACCAACACTACGTTGGTGTAATTATTTTTATGCCAATATTTTACATTATTGAATCTGGATTAATAGTAAAACTCGCACAGAAACAAGTTCGTACCATATATTAACCGTCAAAAGACAAACACACACTGATTAATTGTGAATAGTTATCTGCTGATGATGACAACTTAGTTGTCGAAGTGCGTAAACAAAATACGAACATTATTGTGGAAAGGAGCTTTATTTTCCTTTTTTGATTAATTCAATCAACTATAGTCACCATTAAAGTTTGCCATTTTAAAAATTACGAATTTCTTCCCATTAACCGTATCTTTAAATATCGTTATCCAACTCATTCATTGATAATGTTTAAATGCTTTTGAATATTTAATTTAAGAAATTACAATATATAATAGTTAGTAAGTAATCGTTTTGTTTATCCGAATGTTCTATTAACTGGATGCTAGACCTAGTTGATTCAAAAAGAAACAACTGCTCAACCTTTTAAAACATTTTATAGAAGATTGCAATAGAAATGGTCTCAATATTAATTAAATATTTTGCTGTGCGACAATATTTATCTCATTAGGTATGTTTTGTTCTCAAAGTTTATTGATACATCTTCGATAAGCAAGACGATAATTAATAGCTATTTAAAGCACATAACACAGTAATATGTAATTAAGAAAAGTTATGTATGTACGTGAGAAGCATGTATTTATATATTTTGAAAACAAATTCGTCGAGAAAAATTTTTATTCACACGAAGACAACACTTTTTTCACTCATAAAACATTGTTACTAAAATTAATGTAAATGAACTTTTTTTAAGAACGTCTTCTGTTTTAGAAATCATTAATAACCTACTTTCTGTCTGCATACCAGATAATGTTCAAGATACTTATGTAAATGTGAATAATAACCGAACAATTTTAAAACTAAAAGTTTCTTTTTAAGGACTATTTTCAGAAGTAACTCAACGAAATGCACCATTATCTACTAGTCTAGGAGCCAAATATGTACATAATTAAATTATCAAGCATTTATCAAAATATTTAAATCGACACATAAAAAAAATAATTGAATAGTTAAATGGTGAATAAAAAATAAACGCCGATCAAACCAGATATTTTTTCTGAAGAAGCAAACGTTCCTTAAAACAAATACTTACTGTCTTCCTCAGAAATTTTGATCTTATCCAATAAAAATGTACAATTTAAGAGGAAGGGCGAGGGCGGTGTATCCCTACAGAGGGGAGTGGCGCGCAGAAGAAAACACGTTGGATGAATTTGTAAACACGCTTTAATCCTCCTTTTAATTTAAATGGACACCTAAGCCGTAACCACGGATTTCTAAGACATTTCATTATCCTTGATTTTATCTCGAGACGGTCGTTGATGTTTCTTGGAACTCGTGGAATCTCATGCATGAGAATCGAAACTCTTGTTACTTTTGGACTGCCGATTATTCGATTATACAATTATACATGTGTTTATACCTAAGTATAAATTTTTTACAAAAAGAAAATATAAAAAATATTTGTTCTTATAAGTTAGTAATAAAAAAATTAATTTGAATGGTTTATATTTTATTAAATTTAATTTTTGTCTTTATTGAAAATAGAGCATATGCTAACAAAATATAATCTAAAACTTTTAATGTATATCCACAACCTGCACAAAATCAGAGTAATTTAAAAAGATATGAATACGACGTTTACATTCGTTGCAGCGTTCTTTCTTCCATTTTCGTCTTTAGTTTTTTATCTTTGCAATATCATAGTTGAATATATCAAAACTAAATCGAGTTTGAACACATTGGGGTATGTAAGTAAGTTGTTTAACTTCTTTTATTTTTTAGTAATTACTTGAAATATTGCTTATTGATATACGAGGCGTGTTATTTAAGTAAGGGCCATTTTGTTGTATACACTGCAGGCTGCAGTGAGTGTTTGCGTCGTGTCCCGGTATTCCTTAGGAAAAAATGTGCTCAGTTACAGCTGTGTAGGTAATGTGTGCGGTCTGTTCTGTGTCTTTAATAAATAAAAGATTTTCAAACGGCCCGCCCCGTGCGCTGCTGGCCGCGACAACATCCTGCTCCGGTCGCCCATCTGTGATCACAGACGATATGGTGGCTTCAGTTGAAGCAAAAATGCTTCAGAACAGACGCTTTACTACAAGGTCAGTGCTGTACAAGATTGTTTCTGTAAAGTTAAAGTTTAAGAAACTGTGCTGGGCCCCTAAACTCCTAACGGAGGACCACAAAAACAAAAGATTTGAGTGTTCGCTGAATTTTTTAACTCGCTATAACGAAGAAGATAACACTATGTTGAGTCGTAACGGGAGATGAAACGTGGATTTCACATGTCACGCCTGATTCGAAGCAGCAGAGCATGGAGTGGAGACGTACGCGCTACCCTGTAAGGGTCAAGGCCAAACAGACTCTGTTTCAGCGAAAGATCATGGCGTCCGCGTTCTGGGATTGGCATAGTGTTTTGTTGGCCGACTTAATGCAACACGGAACCATCATAAGTATTTTAGCCTACGGTCAAACCCTGCGAAAGCTACACACCGCAGATCAGGTTCAAACTTCAAACTGTTTTGGCTAGAAAGTCTTGGGCCACCCCCTACAGTCCAACATAACTGCGATTTTGGTGGATGCACAGCAAACATTGGGCATTTATGCTCCTTCGCTGACCATGATTTGCCATTGAGTTGCTTGTTCTAAACATGGCGATATGAAGATGAAGAACATCCTGGACCACCAATTCATGATGTTGTGTTATGTAACCAAAGAGTGGAAGTAGACGAAATTGCCAAGACTATGAGCATGTGTAGTTAACGTATACTTTTACGTATACATTTTTTCATGTCGAATTAAGCATGTTTAAACTCTTTGTTAGATAGGTAACTGAATGCAGATTAAAAACGAGAAAGAGGGTGAATTTTCAACGACAATTTGAGGCTTTATGGCATCAACCCTGTAGATTTTTTATGTCACTTTCTTACTATCTGTGAAACTTAGTTCCATTACATGTGCCAGAAAACAGAAAGTTATAAATATTGTCGTGACATGCTCTGTGAGCTTTTAGTTATTCTTGCGCTTAGTGAGGAAGTATATAAATTAACGTTAAATTAACGCATAACGTTTTTGAATTTGAGACTCTTTTATGAGTTCTCTTGTAAAGTTTTTAACGGTTGAATTGGAGTTCTTCCGAATCAACTAGGCCTAGCATTTATTTAAGCACGGCATCCAAATAAATAACACCATTGAATACAACTTACAAATTATGATTTACTAAATTGAATATGATGAAACAACTATATTTTCGAAAAGAAAATGATAATCATTAATAGACTCAAAACATTTAGAACAAAGAACAAGAAATGAAATTGCTAAAGTGCATTGGTATTACTTAATATTTTAACAAAACTTACCTTACAGTATGTGCATTTTTGGAATTCCTAGAAATTATCTGCAAAGTTTAAGAACTATTCACAGAGAAGAGTTTTGGTAAATGTTTTACTTTTTATTGAGATTGCGGAATACAAGTCTTCACACATTAAGAAAAATCATGCAAGTTTTGAAATACATGAAAACATCTCACTGCACTGATTGTATTCAAAGTAAGATAATGCATAAATAATTACTAAGCCTGCAGAAATGAGTGCGCACTTATTGGCGGCGATGATATATTTCGAAAGCGGTCGGATATACTCGAAGTCGAGACTCATATGCGTATGTTATGTGTATGAATGCCGGATTAGATTGATGATGGCGAATCGACGGCGTTCTTTGTTATGTTCGACGAGCGTTAATAGATTGCTTAACCGATTTTCGACATTAGAATACACTGGCACTATTATTAAATGTATTGTTTGCAACATCAACATTTTACCGTACAGTATTTTTGTGTATAAAAGACATTAATAGCAAACAACACCGGTTAAATGCACAACGTGATGTACCATGCTATAAATTTCTGTATGATTTTATTTTTATGTTAAGTGCGTGCAACATTCCACAAAATATTGTAGACAATGAAGAATTTCGAAACTTTTGGGGGAAATACGTTCCGGAATGGATATTGCCAACAAGAGATCAATTACAGTACAATTTGCCTTGAGTGAAAAACACGATTATGGATCAAATAAAAGCAGAGTTAAAAGATCAAGAAATATGGCTGTCGGTAGATGAAGCAACGGATGCAAGAAAGAATAGTATTTTAAATGTGTTTGTGCGCACTGTACATTAGACTGTTATATATGACATGATTATTTTTACATAAATGCTTAATTCAAAAATACAGAGCAATAAATTCTTTATCTATAAAAAAAAGTACTATGTAAAATGTTTTTTCATTTTTATTTATTAAGCAAATGAAAAACAACACGACGAATTCTTAAAACAAAAGCATTTTAAAACTATATACAATTGTTTACATATTTAAAAGCGTAAAGGTTTGTTAGTCGAGGTCGTTGAAGCAGTTGAAACCTCCGACCAAATAGTTCCTTCTGTGTACTTTGTGATTAGATACATATATTGTTTTTTCGGATTTTTCCTTTTCGTTTTATTTATCATAATGTGTAGTTCGAACTTGTTAAAATAGGGGAAAACATTCTGTATAACGAATACACCGGCGAATTCCAGTGTTTGAGACAAATATGTGAGGCACTTTTTTGTTATCCGAACCGGGAGCTTTTGTGTATCGGTATTCTCGCACGGAATTCTCTATGCCGTATCTATTGCCTGTTAAAATTCTTCTTGGTTGCTAGTTTTTCTCGAAAGCACAATAAAAACGCTAAAGGGTTTGCTCGGATAATTAAAATTGTTTAATGTACGGCCGTGTCGTAGCTATTACATGACCGATTCTCGGAAATTAAGAGGACAGGATTCAAGACAAATACTTCAGAATCGATCAGGGTATTGGTATACATTTTTTTATTTGGCTTTTCTCCTTCTTTTGTGTACAACCATGAACTTTAATCGACAGTTAACAAGGATTCAGCTGCCAGGTGTCAGACACATCTGTACGTTTAAAAGTGATACTTTTCTACAAGTTCTTCTAACCGTGTTTAATTATAAGTTCACCTTGGATAAAGAAATAGAAAAGAAAAAGAAAATGTGTTGTCAAAAGTTGAACTTGACTAACCACAAACTTAGTAACTATAAACAACTATTATTACAGGAAAGTATTGAAAACATTGCTGTATAGGAACGTAATTTTGAAGTCTTACAGCTATGTTCTTACAAATATATAACAATTAATGCTATAATAGGTTAAATATGAACAATATTCAGATCTCAACAAACGTAACCGAAGAAATACTAGTAAATATCTAAAATATACACATATAATTTTGATATAATAATGCGGTTTTAACCATATGTAACTGAAAACAATTTAATTTTTACAGCTTTTATATCGAATGTACGTTGCAGAAGTTTTTTGAAAAAGTTTTCTGACGAGACGCGAACTGCCTTGCCTTACCATTCGATCATAGAAAACGGTGATATTACAGGCTACTAACATGGCATAAATTGCATTACGAAAGTAGATATTAAATACATTAGGTTTCTAATTGTATATAATTACGCGCTTTTACGATGTGAAATTAAAAAATTTTAATTTTTACCTCTTACTCAATTAAAAACCTGCCATGGGGTTCATTTAATATTAATATTATCTACTTCTATAATGCAACTGTTAGTATACGAGGGTGGTCCCAACAAAGAAAACACAAAAATTTTGGAAAGAAATATATTTATTTTTCAACATAATCTCCTTTCAGCTCTAACACTTTTCCCAGCGATGTTCAATAAGTTCGATACCCTTTGTATATTATAATAAGAACTGTCTTGCTCCTCAAAATAGCCATTAACTGCCGACATCACTTCTTCATCGTTGGAAAATCTTTGACCACTGAGCCATTTTCTCAAGTTTGGGAACAGAAAATAATCCGAGGGGGCCAAATCTGACAAATAGTGTAGCAATTCAAATTCAATTTGGCCATTGCGATTACGGATTTGTGAGCTGGTGCATTGTCTTGATGAAACAACACTTTCTTCTAAGTGAAATGCGGCTGTTTTTGCTTGATTTCTTCGCTCAAATGTTGCAATAAGTTCGCATAATATTCGCCGTTGATAGTTTTTCACTTTTCAAGATAGTCAATGAAAATTATTTCACGCGCATCTCAAAAAAACGGATGCTATGACCTTGCCAGCAGATAAAACGGTCTCCGCCTTCTTTGGAGTCGGTTCTCCCTTTTGAGTCCATTGTTTTCATTGTTCTTTTGTCTCGGGTGTGAAGTGATGGACCCACGTTTCATCCATGGTTATGAAACAGCACAAAAATTCTGCTTTGTTGGAGCAAACTCACCCAGAGTAGAATCCAGTTCAGCTTTTATATCGGTTGGGCTAAGGCCTTTCAAATAAAAGTATTGTATTACGTAACGATGACCAATTTTCTCCATTTTTACAAATTCACTGAAAACGTTCATTATTGATGGCTGCCAAACAAATACTAAACAACATGGCGTCTCCAAACTTGAAACATGTGCTTTATAGATTGTATACTTTCTAATACAGTGATATTTTTCAAACAACTACCGCCATCTCTAGGTCAGGCTGGGTACTTGTGGAACCACCCTCGTACTTGAGTATCAGTTTTTTCTGAGGTCGAATGGTAAGACACATGCACAGCAACCAGGAGGTCGTGAATTTGAGTCTCGCCAGAGAGCAGGAAATTTTTTCAAACAAATTCTGCAACGTATATTCGATGTAAAAGCGGTATTGTACACAAACCTATTACTGAGTAGGTACATAAAGACATACATTTTATTGTGACCTTACTTGATGAAAATCTATAACAAAATTAAATACGAAAACTCATTTGTGTGATTTTCACACTCAATTATGTCAAAATGTCATTGAAAATTTTAACAAAAGAGTGAACGTCTGTGGAGTTGCAAGAGGAGGCCGTTTGGCAGATATTATTTTTCGCATATAAGTGTCATAACTGATACTTCAATTGCCAATAAAAAGTTTTTGAAAGTGAATGCAAATTATGTGTTTTATTTATTCTTAAAAAAAACCGCGAAATTTGAAACATCCTTTACATATTATTATTATCAATATGTATTATCAATACTGTCATTAAAAGTCAACACTGAAACAGATCTTTCAACAATTTTATATGATGGATTAACTGACCACTAAATGTGGTACGAAGATTAAAATTATATTTTCCTACCCGTAATCGCCTCATCATAACATTTACGGATATTCTTGAAATATTCTTATGAAACAGTTTAATAAATTACAGGACAACAAAATTTCGATTTTTGTTTATTACAAGCGTATCAATATCTGAATTATATTGTATTTCTAACGCTGATTTAAAATATGTAAGCGATTTAATAATAGTAACAATAATAATGAGCCACGTCTTTATATCCCTCATAACTTAACGCCAATTATAGGGAACTTTCGCACAGCATTCGTTATGCCCACGCTCGTGGTGCGACTTAAGATGTAACGATCTATCAGCGTTCTCTTAAACGAGAAAGGGAAACCATAGAAAACCTTTCCGGCCAGTAGGCAATCAGGACCCCCGGCGTGATAAGCCAGTAACTTACCACTGAGTTACTAGCCGTCTAGGTTTCTTTTTATCAGGCATAGTTTCTTTTTAAATTATCAATTTCTGTTGCAAGAAAAAAGATTGTTGCGATAATAGTAGAACAATCTAATGCAATCTGTTTCTTTAGATTTTCTAGTGTAGTTTACTATAGGTACATCAGTCTTCAGATTTCGGCAGTAGTCAGCTAGTATTATTGGATTCGAATTTCCCTAATATCATGTTTTCATTAAGTAAATTTTAAATTTACGCTGAATTCGCTTAGTCTGAATATTATACACGGGATACCTATACTGAACACTATACAAGGGATACTATGGATGCATATTCGAGGTTTGAAATGACGTGAGCAAAGAAGAGAGTTTTAATGGTATCAATATTGTCAAAATATTTGGACGAATGAATTATAAATCAGAGATATGGAGGCAGTATCCATCACGTAAAGGACATGATCAGAAAAAAACGGAAATTTTTCGTCAAATATCACATTCAAGCCTATGGATTTATGAGAAATCCCAACATTTAAATAGTGTAATAAGACTCAATTCTAGAAATCTTTCTAGAATAAGACACCGAGAAACACTTATCTGTGTTTAGGTTTACATTGTTGCACAAGCACCAATCATAAAATCTGTTAATATTTGTTTGCAATAAGTCATCAGACAACAAGTCGATTCTATGATAAATCTTAAGTTCACTGGCGTTGGCTAGTACTGGACAATTGATAGACTGAATAAAGCTATCTATGAAAATATTAAATGAAAGTGGTTCTAGGTCTGACCCCTGCAGTGCTCCCGAAATGGAGCAGACAAGCTGAGATCTAAACCTATTATAGTCTACATAATTAGCTCTATTAGACGAGTAAGACTAAAACGGTCTCAGCAATGATCTATTGATGCCAAAGGAACTTAATTTTCCCAGAATTTGATCATCAATCAAATCCAGTGCATGGAGAAAGTCCGTGTAAATAACGTTTATGGATATCATTTCAATTTTCTACTTTTTTTACCTATCAGCCTGCATTTCCATAACCACTATGAATTTTCTGATTCTATAATCTATTCATGGGATGTCGAAATTTTAATTGGACACGAAAAACCAAATTTAATCCTGGATTCCTTGTCGAATTAAAAAAGGCCCATTAAAGCGTTTATAAATACAATCTTGTTCTAATATTTCTAATAATTTCTAATTATGAGTTATAAACCCGTATATTTCACCAAAATTAGTGTTTATCCGATTGTAAATGAGATGTCACATCAATATACAGATTAATAGCGTACTTTGTATTAGATTTAATATTCAAATAAATTCAACAATTTTCAAATTAAAGGTGTCTTTTTAAATAGCAATGGATAAATTTCAGTTTATCTCTAATTTATAAGCGTATCACACCGAATATATCTTTAATTATATGCAGCCGCAATATATTTCCGGATAATAGTAACGTATATCGCTATCAAAACAAAATATACAATTAAAATAACAGCGTTTCACGTCCTGTATTAATGAATAAAATTATTCCATGGGTATTAGCATATTTTCACGGATTATAACTTCATAATATATACGACATCGTCGAAAAAAATACGTCTGAAATTCATTTCAGATATACTTTATTGTGTTACAATAGATGTAACTATTTATAAAAACAAATGAGTATATATTACAGCGGCGAAAAGTATTTTTATGTTTTCCGAGATAAGTAAATTTATCGATATACATACGAGGACAAGTTGATAAATATTTATTTCGTCAGAAGATATTACACTATTCATTATATTTCTTAGTTAAATTACTGAATATTTAGATTTTTTGTTTTTCTCTTCGCCATATCCGTAAATGATTTGCAAATAAATAGTATTCAGTGAGTTTACGTGCACTATATGAATCGTATAGATGTGCTGCGTAGAAATTCCAAATCATGTCGGTAAATCAGTATCCTCAAGACGCCGTACATAGTTCAACCACGGAGTCCGGTCTTAGTACATCGCTACAGCTCTGTGAGAATTGTGATATGTAACGTAGGTTGCTTTCAAATTTTTGCGGTTCAGCTACTTTTCGTAAGGTGCCGCTGTCGGAAATATTTTTATATTATTTATATATCAATATATTTTTATATTAGCTATATGTCAACCTTCAGTGATTAAGTATTCTCTGAGATCATTGAATCCGAATAGCATTTACAGATTGCTAACATATGCTGTTGTCTCCTTTTACTAATTTTTTGAATAAAGTGTGTTTTGTGAAAAATGGAATTAACGCGCAGTCTCACTCGACAAGAGTGTTCGCAAAAATTAAGCGGTTGTTTGAAGATGACGCACTATCCTTGAAGACTGTCGAACGGTGGTACGATGATTTCCAACGTGGACGTGTTTCGTTCAAAAACAAGCATCGTCAGGGATGGCCTATTACTGCAGTCAATCTAGTAAACATCGACGCCATGTACAACATGATAAAGAGAGACAACCATTGCACATACAGAGATATTCAGGCATCATTGGACATAGGTATGACCCAAATCAGAACTATCCTGCATGATCATCTTGCCGTCAGAAAGCTTTGCGCTCGATATCACACAATTTAACGGAAGCACAAAAAGAAGCGCATATGGATTGGTGCAAAATAGTAATAATAATATCAGTGTAGAACATCGTTACAGGTGATGATAGTTGTATCTATTGTTACGAGCCAGAAAGCAAGCGACAATCGGGTCAATGGATCTTCGAAGATGAGAAAAAACTCACGAAACGAAAACGAAGTTCTGGCAAAAAAATCGTGGCTTCTTTTTTCGGTCATCTTGCTACTATTCCGCTAGAAGATCGTTGCACAATCAATGTTGAATGGTATACAACCATTTGTTTGACAACTGTGTTACAAAAAGTGCGCGAGAAATAACCAAGAGGACGAATGATTCTGTATCAAGGCAATGCACCATCACACAACGTATCTCAAACATCGAGAGGCAATTATTAGTAAATTTTGAAGTTTAATTTTTTTGACTGATAAAATTCGCAATGTGTATTCTTGTATGTGTAAAGTTTCTTCTGGTGAGGTATTTCTCACTAGTTTTATTTTACTTAGGATCTTGTTTTTGAAATTACAACTGATCTATTTTAAAAAGTAAATTAAACTTTTAAAAACAGATTTAATAAATCAGCGAAATGCGCTGAAATAATATATCGTAAAATTATTTTTGTAATAAATACCCATCATAGTTCATGCCCCAGAAAAACTCTATAACTCAGCGTTGTATTTCATTCAAGAATATATTTCTGCTTATTCAACAGCATAAATGTATTTACCATTATCTAAACTCTTAATAAAAATAAGTAAATGAATATCTGAATCTCTTATAATATCGCTTAGATTTTATGAGAAGATGTATAGTTGTTAATATGGAACTAATTTAGCTTAAGATTGTTGAATAGGCAACATACTAACTATTATGTACTTCTTCGTAAACTCGAAGTAATGATAAAAATCCACTGAAATTTCTCTCAACACCTTTGACGTTATCGAAAGCAGATGTTTTCTCCTTTTTGTTTTTCTAAATAAAGGGCGTTTCAAATTTCGCGGTTTTTTTAAAGAATAAGTAAAATACATAATTTGGATTCATTTTCAAAAACTTTTTATTGATAATCGAAGTATCAGTTATGACATTTACATGCGAAAAATAATATCTGCCAAATGGCCTCCTCTTGCAGCTCCATAGACGGCCACTCTTTTGTTAAAATTTTTCAACGACATTTTGACATAATCTACAATCTAAACATCTATCTCACCAATGACACGAATAATTTCATCTTTCAAAGCAGGAATTGATTGTGGATTGCTTTTATAAGCCTGACTTTTCACATAACCCTAAAAAAAATAGTTTAGCGGTGTCAAATCACATGATCTTGGTGGCCAATTAACATCACCGTTTCTTGAGATTACACGTCCAAGAAGTTTTTCTATCAATAAATTAATTGATTCGTGTGCAAAATGAGGTGTAGCGCCATCCTATTGAAACCACGTAAACTCTAAATCAATATTCACTAATTCAGGCCACAACATTCGGTTATCATCCGACGATATCGATCACCATTAACAGTTACAGATTTACAGCAGCATTTTTAAAGAAGTAAGGTCCAATTACACTACCTGACCATAATGCACACCAAACAGTAACTCGATTAGGATGCATAGGTTTCTTATGAATAACTCGTGGATTTTCCTCACCCCAGATACAGAAATTTTGTTTATTAACATAGCCACCAAGTTCAAAACGTGCCTCATCGGAAAATATTATTTTTTGAGAAAAATCAGCTGGTTGTTCATTGATGAAATTGACAAATTAACAACGTTTTAAATGATCTAATAGCTTCAGTTCCTGTGTTATTTGAACCTTATATTCAGAGCTAAATCCATGTGTAAAATACGCCATGTTGTTGATCCACTAAGTCTAAGTTGTTGTGAACATCGTCTAATGGATATTTCAGGATCTTCAGCAGCACTTTCACGAACCAAACCAATATTTTCTTGTGAACGACAACTACGACTGTATTTTTTATTCTTTTGGTCTCCACTACGACTATATTTTGGACTTCTTTGATCTTCCACGGAACCGGTCTCCTGAAATTTTTTAATAATTCGACCAATAGTGCCTTCAGATGGACGATTATGTAAACCATAAAATTCACGTAATTTTCTAAAAAACCTTTTCACAGAACGCTGATTTTTCTAAAATAATTCAACAATTTGAACGCGTTGTTGTGTACGAAGCCATTTTATAAATGTCGTACATCACACTTTTTAAATGCCCACATATCCAGACAAATTCAGTGCGCCATCTATATTTTATTTATTCTTAAAAAAACGCGCAAATTGAAACAGCCTTTATTTCATAAAATATTTTATTCTTTATCTTGCTTATTAAAAATTGATGAAGATATACAGTTTTGTAATTACTTTAAAGACTTGTTATTGTTAGACTTTTGGCGCAAGATGTGTTTGACCCAAAATCGTTGGACACATTATTGACGTGTCTAATAAAACTCTTTTGTAATTTGAATTTAAAATGCTTAATCATTTAATGCAAAGATGTTACATGAATAGTATGAATGCATGAAATTTCATTCAATGCTTGTTAATATGACTGACATTACCATTCAATATTATAAACGTTTAATTTAATTAAATACGCAAATACAATTACTTCGAATCTACCTTCGTACAGTTGATTTGGAAAGCAGTCTTTTAGTTTAATTTAAAAAATCGCTTGATGAAACGATTTACACTTAAAAAAATGTTACTAAGCACCCGTAAAACCATACGATTCGGAGTCGAAGAGATAACCGCATGTTGGAAAGAATAATCCCGCAAAGCACCGGTTTACCGTATGTACTCGTACATACGAAACTACCGACAGCAAATAAATATACAAAGTCTTAATTACAGGGAAGAATGCCGCTTGTGGCGTATTATGAGATGCAAGCGAATTTTATGCCCTATTGAATTTGTTTTAATGGCGTTATTTTACGCAGCAAATAGAAATTATATTGCGATCCATATATCAAATCGAAATAACTACTTATCCGTATATACAATCATTCCTAATCAATTCAATTACACAAATTTCAATTTAAAAACGTTAATAAGATAGACAGTAAATTTAGTTCTTATTTTATTTATAATTTCTTAATCACTGAAGGTTGATATATAACCCCTTTCCACATTAATTTTCGTATTCTATATACGTATTTCGACAACTAAGTTGTCATCATCAGCAGATAATTAAACAGTGTCGCATCTGGAAAACTACTTCAAAATACCCGTGCGAAACAAATTCCGCAGGTGCGACACTGTTTAATTATTTGCTGATGAAGACAATTTAGTTGTCGAACTACGCATACAGAATACGGAAATTAATGTGGAAAGGGGTTATATATCAACCTTCGGTGATTAAGTTTATCAATCACAGACTCCATCAAAATTACCTTTATAATTTCTCTTAAAATAATGGGAAAAACGTATTATGTTGTCATATTATCAATGTTTTCTATTTACTTACTACTACTTTACCTTCAGATCGCGTATGTCAGAACGATAGGAAGTAGATAGAAAACATTAATTATTAATTCATATTTTAATATATAGTAAATCTTCGAATATTTAATGGAATTGGCAATTCAAATCTAAATGTTATTGAAGTCAATTTTAGAATTATATAAATCTGGATATTTCTAAGATTCGCCGTTGAGAGCAAGATGGTGCTATTCAGAAAATGCAATCATTTGGGCGCCTTTAAGGTGTAATAAGGATGGTGATTCAAAATAAAACACGACTGCACGGAGAGAATACATACTGTAAGCTTCATAATAAATAGACGTGTTTTCTTAAGTATTAATAACATATTGCAATACTTTTCAAGAGATTCATCTAAATGTTAGAAGTTTCATTAAAATTGAAACAAATTTTTATTTATAATTTATATTTTACTTTAATATTTGGAACTGTCTTTATTTTAATTCAAGTATTTAAATTAATTTTGAAGCTTTCTGATATACAAGGTTATACGTAAAAAGACGGAGGATTCAGGCATTCCCTTATTTTTGTGTAAAGAAACTTATATTTTGTTCTACTAGAATTAAAATTAAAAGGAATAGGGAAGATTGTAAAACAAGATTAATTTACCAGGGTATACATTAAACAATGGAGGATTTAGGTATTCCCTGACTTTAGTGTAATCAAACTGCTATTTTTAAATAAAATTCTGTAGAATCCAGGTAAGTATAATAAATTTTACATACATTCAAATTTCAAATAGTATTATTACTATATATGACACTACTGATATATACTTGGAGATTCAGATATTCCCCTTCTATGGTAGGTAGTTTTATGTATTTAATTTTGTTAAACGCTAAACTTTTTTTATATTATTTGATTATGAGTATCTGAGGGAACATACTTAAAGTTATTGAAGTAAAAATGTTTATGTGATTTATTTTATTATTTAGTACATCGTACCCAATTATTGCATCTTTGGAAAACCACCACCCTACTTTCAACGGTGAATCTTGGAATACAAGCAAATTTATATAAATTTTAAATTGACTTCAATAAAACTTAAATTTGTCAATTCCATTAAATATTCGAGATTTTATTTTATAAAGAGTGTTTGAAATTATGCGGTTTTTTTAAGAATAAATAAAATGTATATGGCGCACTGAATTTGTCCGAGTATGTGGGCATTCAAAAAGTGTGATGTATGACATTTACAAAAATGGCTTCGTACACGGTACAACAACGCGTTTAAATTGTTGAATTATTTTATGAAAATCAGCGTTCTGTGAAACGAGTTTTTAGAAAATTAGGTGAATTTCAGGGTTTACATAATCGTCCATCTGAAAGCACTATTGGTTGAATTATTAAAAAATTTCAAGAGACCGGTTCCGTGGAAGATCAAAAGAGTGAAAAATACAGTCGTAGTTATCGTTCATATGAAAATATTGGTTTGGTTCAAAAAGTGTTGCTGAAGATCCTGAAATGTCCATTAGACGACGTTCACAACAACTTGGACTTAGTGGACTTACACAAGGATTTAGCTCTGAAGGCATACAAGGTTCAAATAACACAGGAACTGAAGCAATTAGATCATTTAAAACGTCATTCATTTGTCAATTTCATCAATGAACAACCAGCCGATATTTCTCAAAAAATAATATTTTCCGATAAGGCAGATTTTGAACTTGGTGGCTAAGTTAATAAACAAAATTGCCGTATCTGGGGCGAGGAAAATCTACGAATTATTCATGAGAAACATACGTATTCTAAACGAGTTACTGTTTGGTGTGCATTATGGTCAGGTGGTGTAATTGGGCTTTACTTCTTTGAAAATGCTGCTAGTGAAGCTGTAACTGTCAATGGTGATCGATATCGTCGGATGATAATCGAATTTTTGTGGCCTGAATTAATGAATATTGATCTAGAGGATATATGGTTTCAACAGGATGGCGCCACACCTCTCTTTGCACACGAATCAATTGATTTATTGAGAGAAAAATTTCCTGGACGTGTAATCTCAATAAACGGTGATGTTAATTGGCCATTAAGATGTGAGTTGACACCTTAGACTATTTTCTTTGGGGTTATGTGAAAAGTCAGGTTTATCAAAACAATCCACAATCAATTGCTGCTTTGAAAGATGAAATTATTCATGTCATTTTTGAGATAGAGCCTCAATTATGTCAAAATGTCATTGCAAATTTTAACAAAAGAGTGGATGTTTGTGGAGCTGCAAGAGGAGGCTATTTGGCAGATATTATTTTTCGCATATAAATATCGTAACTGATACTTCAATTACCAATAAAATGTTTTTGAAAGTGAATGCAAATTATGTGTTTTATTTATTCTTTAAAAAACCCGCGAAATTTGAAACACCCTTTATTAAAATATGAATTTATTATGTTTTCTATCTACTTCTTTAAGATCGTTCTAACATATTTATTACCGCCTGCCATACTGCGCGTATATTCTGTTACAATGTAGAAATCGTCTCTGTTTATTCGTTACATGGATACTTGTATATCAAACATAACCTAAAACCGGTGTTCGATATTTTTGAAAGATCTTACAACATCTAGTGTCGCTGCAATATATATCTTCTATTACAATCTATTTTAAAAAATTATTGTTTTGTAGCAAAACATAATGATCATTCTTTTAGTAGACTCATCTTTTAAAATAATATCAACTTTCTACTATTTTGCCGTTTGGTTCTTCTTTAATAAAATTTTCTAATAAAAATGCCGAACATAAATTTTCGATCTGGTACGTAGACTTCCGCGGTCGTGGTCCATGCTATCTGCTTCTGGGCTTCCGGGCTAGAACCGCGTCACTTGTATATCTGCCGACGTTTCGTACCCATCAGTTTCAGTGCAGTAATTGAGCCCTGAAGATGTCCGATACAAATGAGTACGAAACATCAAACGTCGGCAGATATACAAGTGATGCGGTTCCAGCCCGGAAGCAGATAAATTTTTGATTTTTTCCATTTATTTTAATATTGGAGATAACTTCGTTTTCAAATAAAAGATGAATACGCTTTTGATCATGATGTACTCTATTTTTAAGCAAATATTGGGTCAAATCGGAACAAATCTTAAAGAAAAAGTTGTACATTTTAAGTGAATAGGCTGTATATTATCTCTCAGCTCGGAAGCCCAAGAGAAACTATGCATATTACTTCTATTTATAACTTTAGTCACACATCGACTATTGGTTGTGTCAATACAAGGAAAACCTACTACTGTTTTTAATAATTACTTTTAATTTTATCCATCCTACGCGTCAGACGAGTATTTTTAAAAAATTACAAACCATCCGTACTGCATGAAAAAGCATGTTAATGATTCGATTCTGTCTCATTAAAACTGACGATAATGAATTTTAATAAATCACCATCGATGTATGCAATTCAATGTGTACCAGCGCTTGCACTGACCATGCATGCATGCATCAGTCAGTCAGACTCAGTTAATCAGTCATTCTGGTTTGACCGCGCACAGTGCTCTCTGCGAAGAACAGAGCGTAATTAAAGTAATTAAAAACTCTTTACCTTGGACAGGTAATAAGACATAACAGAAATGAATATTTTAATTTTAAAACGCCATTTTAATTACTTTGTTACGTTCCGTAAATTTCGCTGCCCTTTGTGACAGGACATAATGGCTTAATTACCTTGGATGTCTTAATTCGGGGTGGTTCAGCCGTGTTATTGTGTTCTTCTCCCATGTCCCTTCTAAATGGTCGTAATCTTGAAATGTAAATATCCACGTGAAGAAGTGCAGAAAAAACACTTGTTTTCTTAATGTAATTTTAATTATGACTAGCAATTTGGTGTAATACGTGATAATTGTGGTGATAAACGAAGATAGGAAATAACCTTTTTGATTGGGATTTTAAAATATTTGTTAAGAAAGTCTGTAGGAATTCTAAATAAAATGATGTTAAACTTATAAATTCCGTTTCTGTAATATACAGTATTGTGCAAATTAATGGAATCAAATACAATATAACTAAGAAAACCGTTTATTTGTCATATAATCACGATGAGATGGTATAAAATTATAAATTACTAGCAATTTAATAAGAGATACGCCCTCCTCTGGCTGCGACAATAGCCTGAACTCTTTTCGGCATGGAATCTATTAATTTTTGACAGTTTTTCTTTATTTTCTCGTCCCGAAACCACACCTGAATTACAGCTTTAATAAAAGCTATTAATTTTGGCTTCGTTGTACAGTCCATTTTGTGTAACCTAGCCTTACAAACGGCCCACAGATTTTCAATTGGGTTTAAATCTGGAGAATTGCCAGGCCAGTCGAGGAGAGTTATTCCTTTTTCCTTGAAATATTTGAATATAACCTTCGATTTGTGGCATGGAGCTGAGTCCTGTTGGAAAATTGCACCTCCGTTTGGCTGACATTTCTTTAGATCTTTTCCCAAATATTTATCCAGTAGCTCTTTATATTTCTGGCAGTTCATTATGCCTTCTATAGGCACCAGCGATATAGTCCTCATGTATGAAAAACATCCCCAAAACATCTTCTTTACAGGATGTTTGACAGTCTGATCGATATGAGGTGCAGTGAGTTTTTCATCTCCACTTTTTCTCACGAATTTTGATCGCCGCCCCTGCACCAAAAAATGGGACTCGTCTGAGAACAACACCTTTCTCCAGTCATCCTCATTCCATCCGGCATATTTCTTGGCCCAAATAAGCCTCTGCTTCATCATTCGTTGAGTGAGGAGTTGCTTCTTCTGTGGTCGAATGGCTTTTCTTCCAGACTCTAAAAGTCTCCTTCGAACTATCGAATCATGCACTTTCACTCCAGCATCGGCTAAGTCTTTTTGTAGTTCAAAACTAGTATTTCTTGGGTTCAACTTTCTGACCAAAAACGTGACATCCCGGGGCGTCATCTTCCTCTTTCTCCCACACATCCCGCTCGTTTCACTTCAACTATTCCGATATTCTTTTTTTGCTTTAGGAACGTGCTTACTGCTCCTTGACTAACATCACATTCCTGAGCAATATCTGTCTGTGTCATTGAAATGTGCTCACTTAATGTCACAATCTTCTCACGTTTTCTGGGTGTGATATCCATATCGCGAACAACCGGTAAAAGCACAATATAAATCAAATTTTGAACTTTGAAAGAGTATATGTGAACAAACTCACTAAACGCACTGAATAACTGTGTAATGTTATCCCAGTGATACAGGTTATGTTTTTTGACATAAAACTACTGTCAGAACTGACCTAACAATGTTGCCACATGCAGAAAACTAAGAAAATAGTCATGATTCCATTAATTTGCACAATACTGTATATTGGAATTGAAATTTAATGCAACTTGTCTTAGATCAAGCTAATTTTTAATTTTAGAATTTTTTATTTTATGTTGATAAAAATACTACTTTCTTGAGTAAATATGATCAGTATCCACTATCAATGAAAGCTGTAGTACATCTACTGAATTTTTTATACGATCAAGGCTATAATACTACTGTTGATAATTTTTATGTCTCCCGTGCTTGCTGATTATTTGATGTCACATAAAATTGATATTTATTGGACTCTCCGACCCAAAAGAAATGACCTACCAGCGGATTTTGTGAATGAAAAGACGATAAATCAGAGCCTATCAAAGAAGCAAAGTTATAACATTAAAATGGGAAGGTAAAAACACGGTTTGCACATTAAACAAAATTCATCCATCAACATGTATATGAAACCTAAATTGATTGACAACAATGACAATGGAAGATGTTCATCTAGCCGATCAAGAAGTTTCTTATCACGAAAAAATATTGCCTTACTCTCTCGTACAACACACAAATGTATTGAACGGCAGAATAAGAGCACATTTATCTCGCATGTCGGCAACAAAGTTTCCAGAGCATCTGTAGAGAGACACTTTCGCTATTTCGGTAATTTGCCAAGTAGACGAATGTTAAAAGGAATCGTTCAACTATTAATAACACCCTGTTTACTACATATGTTTCAGGGATTCACCCCTCTTCAGGTAAACTTATGTTATAAACGAACGATTCTTTTGTAGCATTTATCGTACCTTGTCGATCAGAAAAAATAATTAATAAAAATTGCCTCCCTCTCTCGTACAACACGCGAATGTATTGAACGGCAGAACGAGAACGCGTCTGTCTCGCATGTCGACAATAAAGTTCCCAGAGCATGTATACACATACACTTGATATCTCGGCGTTTTGCCAAATAGATGAATGTTAAAAGGAATCATTCAAATATTAATAGCAGCCTGTTTACCACATATGTTTTAGGGATTTAACCTTCTTCAATATATAAGATAAACGCTACAAAGGAATCGTGCGTTAAAAACACAAGTTTATCTGAAGAAGCGTGAATCACTTAAACATATGTAGTAGACAGGGTGTTATTAATAATTGAATGATCGTTCGTTAATAACACAAGTTTACCTGAAGAAGGTTGAATCCCTGAAACATATGTAGTAAAAGGGTGTTATTAATATTTGAATGATTCCTTTTAACATTCAAGTTTCTTATCATGTGACAACAAGATACAATAAAAGACATTATAAAAAACTGCTTCGTCATCTTTTGGATCAATTTCTATATATTTATTGTTTTCAAAAACACACAGAAAAATCCTTTTTAAAATTTGGAATGAAAGTCATTGAAGGAATTATTGAGAACTATATATTAACCACATGTCTACAAATTCACGAAAATGCGAGTACAAAGGGTACTAGGAAAGTTATGGAATACAGCTTTGTAGTTTCCCCTACATTCAATACACCTCTCCATCCTCCGAAACCAATATTTAAACCAGTTCTGCCAAGTTTCACTAGGGAGTAAAGTACACTCGTTGTCCCAAGCCCGCAGAAGGTCCTCATCACTGGAAAACTGCCTCCCTTTCATCTTCATTTTCATGCAGGAACAGTGCAAAATCGCAGGGCACAAGATCTGAACTGTAAAGAAGGTGCTCGAGAAGTTTCAATCCTGTCGTTGTCAAATACTCGATGTAGGCTTTGGTGCGGTGAGCTGGAGCATTATCGTGATGGAGGAACCTGATGTCCATTCTTGGCTTTGGCCGTAGGTTCTTCATAGATCCAATGACTTTAAGCAGGCACTGTTCAGTATACTACTTATCTGTGACTGTCTTATGTGTGTCCAAAACGGCGCGTTCCACAATTCCATTCGATTTGAAAAATTTTCTTTTTTACAGATCGGGATTTTCTGACAACTACGGGCGTGTCCTCTTCATTAAAGACCCAAACTTTGTTTTGAGCTTTGGACGGCACATCGTAATAGCACAGCCAAGACTCGTCACCTGTCGCGATGTTGTTCACATACCGAGATTGTCCCTTATTAAACTTTTTAGCATCTCTCGGCACCAAGTCACACGTCGTGTCATCTGCTCTTCAGTCAGTCGATGCGGCACCCAGAGAGAACAAAGTTTCTTCACGTGCAAATGATCATTCAGAATCGAACGAATTGCTGGTACATTTACGGCTGAAGTACCCTGTATCTGTTGGTAGGTCACTCGCCTATCCTTGCCAAGTATTTTCCTCACAGTAGTAACGTTTTCTTTGTATAACACGGTTGACAGAACTCTCCATATCCTATTAGAAAAAAATCTTTTACGTTTTCACATTAAATATAATAGCAATATTTCCTGAATATGTAACACAATAATAACAAAAATTCTTATTTTTTTAAAATTTTCAATTCTGTTTTTATATCCTTCTTAATCTATTCTTAGGTAACAAATATGCCCGCGGTCGGTATGATCGCGGGCTTGTTTTATTTGTTATAATATTTGTAATAAGAATTCCCCAGCAGTTGGATGATTAATAATATGGATTCGAATTCTTTCGGTGATTTTAATAGCTATATTATCACAAGACATACATTTTTATGACATACCTATATAAATGGAATTTCCTTATTAAAACCTCCTGTATATATTTAAGATCCGTGTTAAGAAACATGTTTCGATTTAATATGGGTGTATCGATATACGATGCCTTTGAGCGTGTGGTTATGCACCGTTCATTTAGCTCTCTATTTATTAAAAGTTTCGTTGAAATATAGGCACTGTGGTAGGTAAGACAAAAGAGCAACAATACGTGAGGCCACCACCCAATCCGAACAAGGCGAATGTTACGTTCACAGTGCAGTCGCCGCCGCCTCTGATAGTGATGCGCAACGCCGTTCGTTTACCAAACGATCGTCATTACCATCGTGATGATAATGATGATCGAAGTGATGAAGATGTTTCACGACTTCGACGACGACAAACGACCATCAGGAATGACGATGAAAATGATTATGATGTTGATGATGATGGTGTGATATGATGTCTTAATTTTCAGTGGTAAACTCGGGGAATCGAATATGTGAAATCCGGCCGTATGTAAGAGAGAATCCAATCAATTTTGAAAAAATGAGGACTCTTCTGATTATGTACGCACCTATCTTATTTTCCTTTAATGCTGTTCGTGTATCGGTAACTAGCTAGGTGTTTTTCTTCGCCTACTGCTCCCTTTTTTTTGTGATGAGAACGTACTACAGGGTCGCCTGGTGTAATTGATGTGCGTCCGCTTGTCTAGGTTTATGTTAATACAGAGTTAATTGATATATTGCTGCTGGAACTTTAACTAAACAAGATAATGTAGAACTTATTTGATATTAAAACTTCTTTCATGAATAAGTTACTGGAATGTTTATAATTTTCAGTTATGAATTAGGCAATGTTTTAACTAAAGACTGTATAAATATATCACTGAACATTAAAGAATGCTAATGAAAACATAAATAAGGAAAATCCAAGAGGAAAAAAGAGAAAACCTCATTCGTTGCATCAAATATGTTTACGTAGATGAAAATAGACATCAGAAAAATTAGATAAGAGACGTTCAAAGAAGTTTTTAGAACTTTGTTTTTCTCAATACTCCCTTGATCATATTCTTGATATTAGCCCTAATTCTTCTGATTATGACTTTCGATTGCTTTACCGAAAAGTTGTATTTAGATAGGGCTTATTATAGTAAAATATGAGCTAAACAAAGATCTGCCTCTGGGCTTCCGGTCTGGAACCGCGTCACTTGTATATCTGCCGACGTTTCGTATCCATTTGTATGGGACATGTTCAGGGCTGAACTACTGCACTGAAACTGACGAAACGTCGGCAGATATACAAGTGACGCGGTTCCAGCCCGGAAGCCCAGAAGCAGATAGCATGGACCACGACCGCGGAGGTCTATGTACCAGGCTAAACAAAGATGTTTAACCGACGAAATAATAAATTTTCAATAGTACACATATAGCACAACCAGAAAATTAAAAATGCAACGAACTTGAAAAATAACACAGAAAAACTAAGAGAACTAAATGATTTCAAACGCAAAGTATTTATATAAGACGGCATAGTTCGAACCTTTCCAGAATCGCTTCTTGTCTTGGAAGTGGTCGGTACCTCTCCCGTTACCCTTAGGTTTGAAAGAAAAATAATCAATACTGCCTCCTCTCTTACGACGAGGAGGGGTTAAGCACTTAACACTAGCTTTTCCCAACTTTTTTATATACGCTACTTAATTTTCAATTTTCTATTTAAATCGTGCCGTAATTGTAATATTAGTTTCTATTTGAATGTGTTTTGTCGCTAAGACCACACTATAAAACCGCCTTAATTACACTACCACGAAAGGGAAAATTGATTGATATTTGGCAACACCCATCTGCTGCATTAGATTCAGTACCTCTTTGTTGCTGTTTGTGTTATATCCACTATATCTGCAATTCTTGCGACTTGCCGAGAAGTTCCGATTTGTCTCAAACATTGTGGAACATCTGTCGTGACCGCAACGCATGCCTATATATAGCATATAATTACTGCAACTCGTTTTAATTTCAGACACTTTGAGGCGAGTCGATCCTTGATTGTGCATATTATAATTTACGTACCGACCGAATTGTTGGTATTCGAGCAGCAGTAGAGTTTTCTTGATAAGCTTTCGCTAAATGAGTAGCGCGAGCATCACTACTCCACAGGTTGAGAATCACTGATTTAATAACATACACTGAATGCATACTGTACTGTCGCTCCTTTGGTCGTGGTAAGTCGAAGCTTATGACCCAGTTGGGCACTCATCACAAATCAAAAAAATCGGTATTAACGACCATAAAGAAAACGAAAGATGAAAAAAATATTTTGCAAAGTAAATGTTATGATACGTGGTACAAGTATTTATTAATTTACCAGTGTATGAGAGACTACTGAATAAATAACAATTAACTGAAATTGAAAATAAATATTTCAAAATAAAGTCAAAAACTAATATGTATAAAGGGTTTTCCAATAGGGACTTGACAACTTTTAATTCAATTTGTGAACGCACCCTTTCACTAATCATCGAACTGTCACTGTCAATTTATTCAGTAAACTTAACATTTTCATCATGGTAAAGTACACGAACGAACAACGTCAGCAAATTATAAAAATTTACTAACTACAGAAATTCGGAGTCGGTGACCGCTACTTTAAGAGCGTTAACTCCGATTTTCGGTCGTAATTCTCGCCCTAGTAGACAGGCAGTAACAAGTTTAGTGCAAAAATTTGAGTCTACATATTCGTTGTGTGATGTTGCCGTGCCAATGAGACAACGGATTGGTCGAAGTGTCGAAAATATCGCTGCCGTTGAAGCGTCCGTAGCAAATGATCCAAATCAGTCAATTCCACGGCGTTCTCAAGAGTTGGGCATCGCCCAGACCACTGGCGAATTTTGCGTAAGGATCTTGGTTTACACCCATACAAGATCAAGCTGACTCAAGAATTGAAGCCGATGGACCATTTGAAGCGACGTACGTTCTCCGATTGGGCTCTGGAAAAGATGCGCCAAGATGATCAATTTCATCGCAAAATCATTTTCAGTGAGGAAGCTCATTTTTGGCTCAATGGGTTCGTCAATAAGCAAAATATGCGTTATTGGTCGGGTGAAAATCATGTGCTTCATGAAACACCACTTCATCCACAAAAAATAACTGTTTGGTGCGGTTTGCATGCCGGCGGCGTCATAGTGCCATATTTTTTCGTCGACGATAATGATCGTCACGTTACTGTGAATGGTAATCGTTATCGCGCCATGAATACCGATTATTTTTGGCCCGAATTGGAAGATATGGACTTGGACAACATGTGATTTCAGCAGGACGGTGCCACAAGCCACACAGCACACATTACAATCGATTTATTGAAGAGTAAGTTTGATGGGCGTGTTATCTCAAGAAATGGACCAGTCGATTGGCCGCCTCGTTCGTGCGATTTAACGCCTCTAGACTTTTTTCTTTAGGGCTACATCAAGTCATTGGTCTATGCCAACAAGCCGACAACGTTGGAAGAGCTCAGAGCCAACATTGAACGTGAAATAGCAGCCATTTCGGCCGAATTGTGTGGCCGAGTCATCGAAAATTGGGTCCAACGAATTGACCGCTGCAAACGTGCCATATGAACGAAGTCGAATTCCATTCATAAATGTTTTGATTGTACTTCAACCCGATAATAAAGTTTTTGAAATATCTCAAATGGTCTGCATTTTATTTTGAAAAAAAGTCGTCCTTATTGGAAAACCCTTTAGAATTTCAACTATAGATACGTATTTTTGTTGAGTCAAGTAGGAAAGATATACGAAAAATCATGAAAAGAAAACATTGGATGGCAAGTAAGCAGCACGGTTTCAGAGCGAATATAGGAACTCGGCATTTAATCTTCTAGCTACAGCAACTGGTAACTAAAACGTTAATTTCAAGTATAACAAAAGTAATTATATACGCTTTATGGATTTAGAGATGGTTTTCAACAGTGTCCGCAGGGACTTGATATGGGTGGCGCTATAGAAAAAAGAACCAGAACAAAATGTAATAAATGCAAATAAATTCTATAAGAGCGTAAGTAGAAATGCTGTAAAAACTGGGAATAACACATCTAAAAAATAAGTACAAACTATGAAATATGGGCGAATCCTCAGCATACTTTTATTTATAACACTACTGAATAAGTTAACACAAAGAGCGTAAAGTAGTGTGAGTGAGAAGATTGGAGCTAGTAATAATAAGCTAGTAAAATGAAGCTACATTACAGAAACTGATTAATGAGTAGAACAGTGCTTTTAAAATGAGGGGAAAATGAAACAAAGATGATGGTTTCGAAAAATGGAAGATAATTTAATACCATTGGCGAAGGCAATAGGATATGCATACGATACAAGTGGATCGATTTAGATATTTGCGATCAAAAATTAGCTACGATGAGGGGTTCGAATATGAAATGAATAGCCGTATGTGCCATACAGTGTAACAAAAACTTTCTACGCATTAGAGTGGACAATTTTTGGGAAAAAAGAGATTACATAGGTAGCTGAAGTGAGTTTTTTTTTATATTTATATTCTGCCCAACAGAATATCTTCTAATAATAGAACAAAATCTATTATACATACTCGTACCACACAAATGATCAAGAAGAACAAAAAGTAAATACAAAATTACCTAAATCATAACTAAACATAACAACTCCTTACATGTTAGTACCTGACTAGAGAAAAAAAAAATAAATACAGAAACGAGCAAAGAAAAAATGAAAAGTTAGCAATTTCCCCTACTTGTTCTCAACTGCTAGTCTAAATAATGCTCCCATGGAGTCATTGTGAATGTCTCCTGCACAAAATTTTTTATTAAAAATACTGCACATTACATATAGAGGCGATTTTAATATTACACTAGTCTCAGAAGGTGGACAGGAAAATGTAGTGTGATAACGAACCGATAATCGAGGAATGTGAAAATTCAATTCTTGAAGGAGGGAATAACAATCGACGTCGTATAGAAATTTATATAAAAATATTAAACCAGTAGAAATGCGTCTGTCTTTTAACGAGGTGACATCAAACCGTTGTAGCAGTTCCAACTGGTCAATACATTGTGCTGGATGAAAGCCATCTACTCGAAAGGAAAGATATTTTAAAAACTGTCGTTGCACAACTTCCAAAATGTTCTTATGGACATGATAGTAGGGATACCATACTAAAATCGCATATTCAAGTTTCGACCTAACGAGCGAAAAATACAGAGATTTCATTGCTTGTGTAGAAGTAAACGCTCTACAATTGCTTATAACAAAACCCAATGACTTCTTCGCAGATAAGTTTCAAGTTTTCAAGACTGTAACAGCTTCCATTTAGATGTTTAGAAATTAGACTTGGACAGACGGTAGAAATTAAGGTCCTTAGAAGAATGGAAATTGCACATGAAGACTGTATTAGAAACTAAGAAATCGAAAATCGTTTAGCAGTGAAATCAGTTGCAGAAATAATAGAAAATCATTAGTTGCATTAGTTAGGTTACATGATAACTAAGTCTGATAATAGAATTGTTAAAAAAGTGTGGAAAATGGAGCTGAGTAGGAAGAATTATGTGGTTGCCCGAACATAAGGACGTGGCTAAAATTTGAAGTGCGAAAAGATTTTTCGTGAAGGAGGTCACAAAAGCAGTATTGAATAGGAAGGACTGGAGGAAATATGTAGAAAAGAGCTCTGGCTACGAAACTTCTCTCCTCGGCGCCTCTAGGGGTATAACAGGTCAAAATTACCGAAGTAAGTAAGAAATCCTGGTTCTTCCATTTTAAGATAAATAAAAAAATAACAAGGGACCTAAGTGATTAATTTTATCGTACTACAGAAGACTATTTTGAGATGCAAAACTAGATAGAGATACGAATTGCATACAAATTATTGCTAATTATTAATATTACTGACATTTTCAATATTAATAACTCATTCTCAGCACTATGTAAAAGTGAAATACTTACGTACAAAAGTCTTGGGCGAAAAGTGTGTATGCATCTCGTTGGCCATATTCATTATGACATACTTTATGCAAATTCGAAAAACAAAGACTCACGAAGTGACAGGAGTGATTAAAAACGAACAATGTTAGTGCCACGTATGCGCGTCAGTGGTGATTATCATTTTGACACGTAACGGTTTATAAATCACGCCGTGTCATAATATTAACCCTATTTCCGAATACGCGTATGGTAATTTCTGTGTGAACGAAGTGAGGTGGGCGTGGAAGCATTCTACGCGTATATGGGTGCGATCCTAACTAACGCACAATACACAATAAAAATTTGAAGCTAAATATGCCTTAATATCAGTAATATCTTTTCTTGACGGGTGACTTTGTTTATTAAGAAATATCACAGTATTAGTGAAGAGCCACGCCTGGAATGCTGGAATAAGAATCAACCCATAAGTACCGGTGATTATCTTTAATACTCTTTAATAAGCTTTGTTTTTCGTAAACAATTCGTTTAAAAAAGGTTTTAACTCAGTGTCTGAAGTAGTTTATACACATTTATAAGAAAACAATTTGCATCCGAGACCAGCCAACAGTAAGGTACTGCGTGCGAGATATTATCTTGCATTCTTCTTTCTGAGTATACTCCAACGCTCGCTTTTTTTTGGAGCGCACATATAGTGATGATTTATGGTTTATACAAATTTTGGTATGGGTTGTTTTTAAATTGTTGATCGTACAAGATAAACTGAATAAAATACATCGTTTAAATCTCTTTAAAGATGTAATAAGATGAACAATATGTCGTTGGTAGTTTTACGGACGGGTTAGATTTGAAACATTATTCATAAAAAATTGCTTTAATGTTTGTTATTATTCCGAAAATAGACATGGTGAGTGCTTAACTGATTCCAACAACTTATTAAGAATTAATGTATTCAAAGTGTAAAGAACTATTTTTAGGTTCCTTCTGGTAGTGTTATTCAATGTTACATAGACTACTAAATCAATTACAAATTTTAACAATTACTACATGCATTTTTATAATGAAGTTTTATATAATGAATTGCATAATAAAATTGAAAAATATGTAATTATTGCTTATTATTTTACTTATGCTTATACATTAACACGAGAAATATGAAGGAAGTACACAGTATATCTGTTTCGCTGTCTTTTTATTTAAACATTTTTCCAAGTACGTAGACTTCCGCAGTCGTGGTCCATGCTATCTGCTTCTGGGCTCCCGGGCTGGAACCGCGTCACTTGTATATCTGCACTGAAACTGGTGACACCAGTTTCAGTGTAGTAGTTGAGCCCTGAAGATGTCCCATGCAAATGGGTACGAAACGTCGGCAGATATACAAATGACGCGGTTCCAGCCCGGAAGCCCAGAGGCAGATTTTTCCAAGATTTTTCGAGCGCATTGTTATACGAAGGTTATTTTTTAAATAAGGTCAGTTTTTTAATAAGAAGAGAAATTAGTTGTTTTTCTACATAATTTCTAATTTTGTTCAAACATTTGTCATATTGGCTCGTAGATTTCCGCGCAATATGCATCAGAATTGGTTATTGTAAGTAACTATTGTGTATTGCACTGAGCCTACCGAATATAAGAAATGTCCAGAAAGTCATTTTTATATTCCGAATCTAAAAAACCGTATATTTTGCACACACGAGATTAGTGCAGATATCGAAAGCCATTAATTTAACTGTGGATTTCATACGATTATTATTATCAACTAGGATGCGCGCACCTTAACTAACGGTAGTAATTTTCGACAGTTTTCGTAGATTAAGGTTAAGATTATATGTAATAATAAGTAATAAAACATTGCTTTCTTTTCGAAAACCTATATCGCCTAGTATCTTCGAAATAAAAAAGCGTCTTCGTGAACATTATCAGAGGACAAAGGTATCTTAAAACAGTCCAAGAAATAACACCCTGAGTTTTTGCCACATATGTATTTAGTAAACACTCCGTATACATGTACTCCACAAATGCGCAACAGTTGAAAATACGAGGTCAGTCTGCTCTCAAAAATAGGCTTTTATGATAATGAAAGGTTTCTCACACATCGTTAACAATTTCAAAAACTAACAATTTAAACTATCATCAATCATATTTACCAATTACATGTCCGATAAATTATCATTTCTTTAAATATCTGATTGCCTTATAAAGAAAACTTAATTGAGAAGTGGTTAAAAACCCCATTAAATTCCTTACCAAATCCAGAGTACTTGCTTTTTGGCGGAACTGAAATGAAGTCACTTTAATAATCAAAAATCTGGTTTTTGGAAACTAAATAATTTAAAATTTTATTCATTGAAATCGATATTTTACACGTACTAATATGTAATAGATTTTTGAAACTTGCTGTTAAGAAAAAGATTTATATTCAACTAAAATGCGTTTAGTCCAGTACCAAATTTACAAAAATCATGAAACGTTCCATTATAAGTCTTCAAGTAAAATAAAAGATTAATTTATTATCACATTCCAAACTTTATTAACGAAAAAAAGAAACTAAGAAAAAATAGTAATTTCCGCATGCGAAAGTAGTTCTGATTTATTTAAGCACTTAAAAATTCTCAATAAAGAGGAAGTGCCTGGCGTCGAAATTCATATGCTATGGGATTGGCTACAACCCACTCGACTAAAACATAGCGGCACCTTGTAAAGAAGCGAGATTTAACTCTAAAAGTTAATGTGCATTTCTCGACAAAGGCTATATATATATATATATATATATATATATATATATATATATGTATGTATGTATATAAGTATATACTCGCGAAGAACGAATGTATTTAGTTAATTTCATTCTCTATCATGATTATTCTTTCTTTAGTTAAATTTAAATATACTGATTGACAGCCTTTGTGGGGTTATATATATATATATATATATATATATATATATATATATATATATGTATATATATTAGGTGCGCAACTAAGTTCTCGCTGTTTTTTTTTGATGAGAATGCAACTTTATTGTGAAAAAATGTTTACAAATGAATCATTCAAAATATTGCCCATCGCTAGCGACAACTTTTTCCCATCTTTCTGGCAGAGCGCGAATACCGTCACGGTAGAAGTGTTCGTCTTTTGAGGCTATCCACGAATCAAGCCATTTTGAGATGTCTTTATATGAGCGGAACTGCTCATAGCCAGACTATGTGCCATCGAACGGAACAAGTAATAATCTGACGGCGCAATATCTGGGGAATATGGCGGGTGAGGTAGGACCTCCCATTTGAGCGTCTCTAAGTAGGTTTGAACGGGTTTGGCAATCTGAGGCCGAGCGTTGTCATGCTGTAGAATCACTTTTTCATGCCTCTGCTCGTATTGTGGCCGCTTTTCGTGCAGTGCTCGGCTAAATCGTATCAATTGAGTTCGATACCGTTCCCCAGTGATGGTTTCGTTCGGTTTCAACAGCTCATAATAAATAACACCGCCCTGGTCTCACCAAATACACAGCAAAACCTTCGCAGCGTGAATATTCGGCCGAACCGACGACGTAAAAGCATGACCGGGCAGTCCCCATGATTTTGTTCTCTTTGGGTTGCTGTAATGAATCCATTTTTCATCACCCGTAACGATGCGATGAAGAAAACCCTTCCTTTTTTTGCCGCTGGAGCAGTTGGTCTCTTGGCTTCAAATCATAAGGAACCCAAGTTCCTTGTTTTGTGTTTGATAACTCCTAATGCTGAAGCAAGCTCTTTTTGCGTTTGGCACGGATCCTCATCGAGCAATGCCTCCAATTCTGAGTCTTCGAAGGTTTTTGGTCTTTCTTCACGCGAACGGTCGTCAACATCGAAATCTTCGTCTTTGAAGCGACGGAACCAATCACGGCACGTTGTTTCGCTTAGAGCAGCATCTCCGTAAACTTTTTGGAGTTCTCGATGCGCTTCAGCCGCCGTTTTCTTCGAATGAAAGAAGAAAAGCAACACTTCCCGAAAATGACGATTACTTGGCACAAAATCAGACATTTTCGCACAACCAAAAGTATACGACGCAAAAACAAAATCACTAATATGTCTAAGCTTGGTTCATGACGTTTTGGTTATGTCACAATCGACCAGCACTTGCTACCAGAGCCATGTCTTGAAAAACAGCGAGAATTTAGTTGCGCACCTAATATATATATATATATATATATATATATATATATATATATATATATATATATATATATATATATATATATGTATATATATAAACATATATATTGGGTTCTTCAGTAAGGGTATAACAATTTTGTATTTAAATAAAATAGAATAATTGAGATATTGAATTGAATTTATTCCAGATGCAATACACATGTTACATTTAACTATGGATCCGATCTCGTCCATATTGACCACCACGAGCACGTTTGCAGCAATCGATTTTTTGAACCCAATTTTTCACCACTCTTTCACACATATCGGTTGGAACGTTACTAATATGGCATTCGATATTGTCCCTGAGCTCATCTAACGTTGTTGGCTTGTTGGCATAAAACAATAACTTAACGTAACCCCATGAAAAGAAATACAACTGCGTTAAATCGCATGAGCGAGGTAAACACTCGACCTGACTATTTCTCGAGATTACACGGTTATCCAACTTCCCCTTTAATAGATCGATTATTTGACCATCTGTGTGGTATGTGGCACCATTTTGTTGGAATATATCTCTGATGTCAAGTATATCCAATTCTGGCCAAAAACAGTCTTTCAACATGGCATGACAGCGAACTCCATTGACCGTAACATGGCCATCATTTTCATTGACGAACAAATATGGTCCAATCACACCTCCGGCATAAAGTCTACACCACACGATCATCTTTTGTGGTTGTAAGGGAGCACATGTGGGTTTATTACTGTCCAATAACGCGTATTTTGCTTATTGACAAAACCATTAAGCCAAAAATGAGCTTCATCGCTGAAGATGATTTTTCGTTGAAATTCAAGATTTTTTAAAACTTTTGCAGAGCCCACCGAAGAAGTTTCGGCGCTTCAAATGGTCAAGAGGCTTCAGTTCTTGAGTTAATTTGGTTTTGTAGACTATAAGCGAAGATCTTTACCAAAAATTCGCCACAATGTGACTTGAGAAATTTCCAATTCTTGTGAACGACGTGGAATCGACTGACTTAGCTCATTTTGAACTGAAGGATTTACGGCTACGATATTTTCGGTATTTGGACCTGTACATAATCTCACTGGCACAGGAATATCCAATAGTGAATATTTTGACTCGAATTTATCCACTACAGCACGCACAGCCTCTCTGGTGATACGATTACTATGACCGAATATTGGAGTATTTGCGGTAGTAATTTTTAATAACTACCAAACGTTATTCATTCTTGAACTTTACTTTGATAAAAATATTACGCTTGACTGACGTTTTGACGTTGTCTTTTAATCGTATTAAAAGACAAATTTGTTATGTCCCTACTGGAAAATCTGTCATATATCTATATATGGAATTAATAGATAATGGAGCATTTACAACTACATATTTAAAGTAATTAAAAATGATAATTATTCGATGGTTAAAACTATCTTCAGTATAAAACGTCTTTGTAATTTTTCATTATGTTTTAAATTGATGCATAAGTTCGTAGAGTTTTTACTGAATTCAAAATATATAAATTTTTAACAAACGTAATACATGGACTAATCAGGAATATATTCTTGTCCATTATTAACGAGTGCCTCCCATCGATCTGGCAATTTTTAATATGATCTTACTGAACGTTAAGATTGCTTACGTTAAAATGACCCTCTTTATATCGAGAAAACCATTTCTGTGTTGTACTCTCCCCAATTATGTTTTCTCCGTAAAGGGCAGAAATTGTTATAACGGTTTGCGATGCTTTCGCTCTTTTGTTAAACTCAAGCAAATGTATATAACGGAAGTGACATTTCATTTTCTTTTGTCAATAAATAAAACAATCTTTTCACAAATTAACAAATTCAAAAACTATTCAATTAAACAATTATACGACATTAATATAAAAAAGTACTTTCATCTTAGAAACCAAAACATTATGTATTAACCTGAAAAACCATATTTTTTTAGATTATACGCATTAGATTAGAGTAGATTATTTTAGGTGACCATAAAGCCTAATCCACTGCAACTTTTTTCCTCATAATCTCTTTGCGTCTTCGCATATATCTGTTGAAATTAGACATAATTACGGCATTATTAGCCTATATGTACGTATAATATGCAATGTTTTTTAACAGCAAAGAAAGATTATTATATGCTAAATTATATTGTATCAGCTATATTGACTTATTTTATATAGTTGTATCGATATATGATTCTTTGTAATAGAGAAAATTCAACTTTATTATTCATCCGTCTACTCTAAAACAATTAAGGCCGAAGTAAAGGCCTAGCTACGTTTCATAATAATTAACATATTTATATCACTGCAGTCGTATGCAGCTGTTTTGATTACTCATTTAGTTTTTGTTTTTTGGATGAATTAAAAATATTAATCCTTTCGATATGAAATGTTCACCTAACATTATCTATACTGAAATGAAATCATCACGAAAACCACAAAATCATCATCACTATACATTTCCATTACCATTACCATTATTATTGTTATTTTATTGTACGGTTTCGTATTTAAAAAAACCATAAAAATAAACCGCGGCGACAATGCACAAACAACAAAATTTACTGTTGAAATCACCGCGCTGTCGTTGATGTCTTCATTATTACTAAGACCACAAAAAAAGAAGGAAAAAAAAAGATCACCAAAAGCAAAGAGTGAGAAAAAAATTATGCTTGACCATTAGCCGTTTATATTCTTGCCGGTTCTTCTTCGTATCGGTGAAACTTTCCGAGAAGACTTCACCGACGAAGAGACTCTGTTATTATTAAAGTCGTTCTATAAATCAAACGAATTTAAAATTAGTCACAGCCTGGATTTTTGTTGTTGCGCGCGGCGCGCACACCTTTGTCGTCCCGATTAACCTTAATGAAGTTCCGTTTTTGACGGTGTATTCGGATGATCGAGAATCGACCTAACGGCAGACATGTTAGCGGTGGAAAAAAAGCGACAGGAACGGGCATTTCTTATTCGATGTATGTGCATCGGGCAATTTCATCGCTTATAGAAATTTCAACAGCCGTCTGAAGTATATACATAACTCATTAAAGTGTTTACTGAGGGAAAATGAACGTATCGTCTCATCCATCACTGGAATAGCATCTGCCAGTCGCGCATTATATTTTATAATTCAATACAAGAGGGACTTCACATTTATCGTCTTACGAGATTGTATTTATTATATAGACGTTCGTAGAAGAAATTAATATTTAATCTATTATTAAGTGATTTTAAAATATTGTTTATTTTATTCCTTTTTGGTAAAGTTTAATATTGATTCCAGAAATTAAAGAAATCGAAAACAAATTTAAATGAGAACATATTTTATGAGAAGAACTGAAGTTATTAGCTTCCCTAGTTGAATACAGATTATCATGGATACTCTGACTTTTCACAATATCATTTTTCAATAGTTCAGTACTGCAATCTTTATAATTTCAGAAGTACATTGTAACTATAAATATACCTATGCAATGGAAAGCAAAATAGTCATAGCAGGATGACAAGTGAATAGCAGGTGGATAAGTGAAAACGATTTTGTTTATTAATAAAAATTGCAATGACTTGCATTTGGTTCTTTACTTAAAATACCCAACTTTAGCTTTAATTCGTATATATTTTATTATCCATTTTGCAGTTCTACTTTCATAAATATGATGTTTCTTATTTAAAAAGAGTGAAGGACATGATGAGATACTGTCCATATTTCTGGTAAAATGTGCTTATACGCGTGTCCACCACTGAGAGTAGGTTTACACAGGAGTAGAAGAAAGCATGTATGGTGTCAATTTTTAAAACTGGGTTGACTAAACAGGAGGAAAATTACAGACTTGCATCTATCTTGATCACATTGACCAAGGTCATTGACTCGTTTGTGTATAAAGTTCTATTTTGGTGTATGAAACACGAACTGCCACTCTAATAGTATGGATTTTACATCTTTTAATAATAATAATAATCGTTAATGCCCAACAGTTACACAGGCCATTTACAGGACATAATGCACTTAAAAATAAAATTAAAATTAAAAGCAAAAATAGTGCAGTTAATGTAATACAATGAAAAATAAGATTCCAATTAACAAAAATTAAACACTCTTATAATAATGTAATCCAAGTCATTTAAAAAAAAAGAGAGAGAAAACTGAACGAACAATAATAGACGCAAATTAACGAAAGGGATCCTCGTATAATACATTGGCATTTCTGGACATACTATATGTACCAGTGGAGCCTTGTAGAGAACATCATTGGTTCTTGCCCTAGCTATTGAGAAGGTTGCCGATGATCTAGTGTCAAAACTAGGCACGAGGAAATCAACCTGGGACAACAGCACAGAAGAATCAATAAAGTTATTTATTAATTTATAAAGAAAACCGCCACTAGCTTTCTCCCTGCGTATACCAAGAGAAACAAAATTGTGTCTAGCAAGTAGACCCACATACGTCGAACCAAAGGGAGGATAATGTCCATGAATCCTGTAGGATAAATATTTAAAGAACCTCTTTTGAACACGCTCCAGGAGTAACTGCGGGTAATGGTAAAGCGGGTACCACACAACTGAAGCATATTCCAATCTGTACCGGACAAGAGAACCGTAAAGAACCTCCAAAGTGTGCAAGCTACTAAAACCCCTGCAAGAACGAATTAGGAACCCAAGACCTCTGAAAGACGATGAAGTTATACTACTTATATGCTTTTACTGTCAATTTAGTGAGATATTCAGAATATATCCTTAGTGTTATGGATTGATGTGTCACGTTGACGTGGTGTATACCGACCTTGGCAAGGCCTTTGATAAAGTTGATCCTCATTTACTACTTGTTCGGCTTGCTGAGATTGGGGTGTATAGCAACCCAGCCTACTTCGTTGGCTTACTGGTAAATAATAAAAATAGAATAGACTACAGTCTAGAGTTCCCGAAGGTTTTTATCCGAGAACTCTATTGTTCAACACCTACATAAGTAACTACCAGTGTTTTTAACTTTTGAAATTTATTATATAGACTTACTTTGCGAAATGCGTTTCTTAATAAATCCCTATCGTTTCCAAAATGACTTGAATAGATTTTACCGAAATTGTTTAAAAAATTCGATAGAAGTTTTTTCCTCCATTATAAACTTCATTTAATAAATAAACACCATCTTGGTCAAAAATTGCATTTCGGCTTATAAATTTCAGCGGTCGTTGTCCATAATTTCTTCTGGGCTTCCGGGTTGGATCAATTTCGGTGCACTAATGAGAAGAAGAGAACACTGAGGATGTCTGTTGCAAAGGAGACGAACGTCGTCTTGTGTACCATAGCATCAGTGCCAGAGGCAACAATAGGTATTCTGGTCAACGTCAATTAGAGATAAGGCATCATATGGCTGCTAAGTTAAAAAGTGTGTTAAAAACGAGATTAGCAAAAATTTTTTTGGATGGTTACATAGAGATAAGACAGTGGCATATAATTTTTTCGAAGAATGTAGGTCTGAGAAGTGTAACTAAATTGCAGCTTGCATAAATATTTCAGAAACACTTTTCAAAACTTACGTCGCTAATGCACATAGGCGCGGATTACCATGTTTTATATACGTATAACTTAATACTTTTCTTATCAAGCTGTGATGATGAACGTCGAATTTATGATGCTTAATATACACGCCATTTGAAAAAAAAAACAATAACTAGCTCTTTCTTGATTGATTTTTGACGAATTTTATGGATGTTTGGTTATTTGGAGCGTGCTATTCACTTCATTGTTGTTCTGTTAACACATCAAACTCGTTATGTCTAGTTATCAGTAACGATTCCCCTAATGATTTTGGAGTCATCGTCTACATTAGAAACCTTCTGTTTCCAATAACATGAATACGTTCTTTGTTTTGCAGAAAACTCATTAATTTTGAAAACGGTTTGAGTGCAAAAAAATTCGAGCAAAATCATCAATAGAAATGCCTTGATTTGATATATTTATTTTTTTTAGAATTTAATCGACCACCTTCATGATTGTAAAATGTTTATGTCCCTTGATCATTTACTTAATTTTCTTTTCGACAGTTTCATTTGTTTTTTAATATTTTCGCATCATATTTTAGCGATTCACAATCACTTTGAAAATCACAGTGTTTTTTAAATGTTGGTTTTTTGATAGAAAATTCCTACCGTAACATTTTTAATCATCTTTAAGCTTCAGGAGTGTTAATTGTATGGTCACTTGGCTTCTGGGTTGGAACTATGTACCCGGTATTTTGCTGTCGACATTTCATCTTCACTTGCATAAGAAATCCCCAAGGTTTGAATGTCGCGAGTGCTTTCGCCGTAACGCTAATACTTGTGCAAGTGTATTGCGGATGAATTTATATGGGGACGTTGTTAGTTACGAATCAATGGAGCGTTACGGTTACGGTTAAATTCCGAGACAATTCCATAAGCATCACCATGGTGCTTGAATCAGAAGACTCCCCTTCTTTCCTAGACATCTTGGTGAATCGTCGTCTTCATGGTTCACTAGAAAATACAGTTTACCACAAATTCACACAGACTGATATTTAAACACTCTTTCGCATCATCTCGCCCAGCAACAGAACGTCGTGAACTTCTTAATCCAACAATGAAAACAGTAGTGACAGCTGAGCCTTATGGATGTCTCAAGCAAGTGAAAGCGAAACGTCGACAGCAGAAATATCGAGGACACGGTTCCACCCTTTAATTTCATTTTGTTCAAAATTTAATATAATTTTTTTTATTCAATTATTTCTTGTACAGCACAAATCTAAATAAAATCAAAAATTGATATGTGCTAAATGCTGGCGAAGAACATCTATTTTATATGTTAATCTGATTAATTTGGCTTTTGGAGTGAATGTCAGAAAACGTGTGCTACCATCGAAAAGCCTAACATGATAAAGAATTTTAGCATGCAGTTTAAATGAACAATTCATGATTATTTTTGATCAGACTAGAATTAGAGCTTTACTACATCCAATAGTAATTTAGAATCTTATCTCACATATCTGTAATAAACGCACGTGCATTAAATATAATATTTGATGTCCAAATACTAAAATAATTCAGTATATTTTGTTGTATAAATACAAATATAAAGAAAAAGAGAAACAGAATCATCAACATCCGGTTCTGCAGACAGAAGAGTAACGTTGACTGTTAATTGTCTTTCTTTTATGCAAACATTACTATAGTGTCTCAATCATCCTCGTATTTGCTCATGTAATTAACATAACTACCTATTACTATCAGAGGTCCACGAAGGAAACCTGCAAATCGTCGAGATAGTTGCATCCGGATGTTCAACCGAGCGCGTTTAGCAACATTATTTAGTTTGTATAATTAAACTGTATATATATATATATATATATATATATATATATATATATATATATATATATAGCGGTGATCATTGTGTTCTACAAAACGTTTCTTTGCCAATTATCTGGTAGATTATGACAACAATTATCCGGTTTATCTCTGCTGTCTCGGTACGTTCAAAGATTTCACGCATGGCTATGGCGTAGATTTAGTGATACATGCAGACAAAAGGTTGGGTATGCGGTTTTGTAATGCATTCTTGTTGCAAAATTGTCTTTTAAATTTGACGTTTCAGGGTCTGTTCGCCTATGATTTTGTAATTGCAAGTGAGAATTCTAAAATATTTTACATACTCGTAATACAACGATCAACGATCTGCAAATATTTGTGTTTTTAAGTAAATATGATAATATTATATAATAATAATAATATGATTTATTGCCCAACAGAAAGAAAAATCCTCTAATAGGACGATATAAACAGAATACATATAGTGCTTTTACAAATTATTATCTAAATAGAAAAATTAAATATGCGGATACGAGGGTGGTCCCAGAAGTACCCGACCCAACAAAGAAAACACAAACATTTTGGAAAGAAATATATTTACTTTTCAACATAATCTCTTTTCAGCTCTATACACTTTTCTTAGCGATGCTCAATAAGTTCGATACACTTTGTATAACAAAAACTGTCTTGCTCCTCAAAATAGCCATTAACTACCGACATCACATCCTCATCGTTGGAAAATCTTTGACCACTAAGCCATTTTTTCAAGCTTGGGAACAGAAAATAATCCGAAGGGGCTAAATCTGGCGAGTAGGGTGCATGAGGTAGCAATTCAAACTTCAATTCATTAATTTTGGCCATTGCAATAACGGATTTGTGAGCTGGTGCATTGTCTTGTTGAAACAACTTTCTTTTTAGCCAAATGCGGTCGTTTCTGCTTGATTTCTTCGCTCAAACGTTGCAATGAGTTCGCATAATACTCGCCGTTGATAGTTTTTCCTTTTTCAAGGTAGCTAATGAAAATTATTCCACGCGCATTCCAAAAAACCGATACCATGACCTTGCCTGCAGATGAAACGGTCTTCGTCATCTTTGAAGCCGGTTCTCCCTTTTGAATCCATTGTTTTGAGTGTTCTTTTGTCTCGGGTGTAAAGTGATGGACCAATGCTTTATCCATGGTTATGAAACAGCGCAAAAATTCTGCTTTGTTGCTGTGAAACTAAACACTCAATTTTTTGTGATAATATTCCTTACCAAGGCAGAAAATTACATTACTAATATGTAAATAGCGTCACCGAGAATGTCACCGTCTCGGTCAGAGAATGGTAAAATGCTGACACTGCTTTATTGATATCTATATAATTGTGTAAATACGTACAATCAATTTTCACCAAATTTGTATGTAATATAGGAAAATATACTTTTCCGAAGCTGTCTCTTAAGGTTCCATTATGTAGAAAATTATTTATTTATTATAGTTATACCAAGAGTAGGATGTTATTCATCTTCTGATGGATATCAGGTACCATTTCAACAGTACGACTTATATTAATGAATTCTAGGTCTAGTATTCTAGCGTTTGGCTGTTTTTCGAGAAAAACACTACATTTCTAAGTTTAAATTAATTTTTTTTGGTTTATTTAATTTGGTATTCAGTAGAAATAAATATACAATTTAAAGAAAGATACACAATAATAGATAATTTATTTCAATTTCTAAAATTTGTATATGTATTTAAAGGTTTGAATTGCCACATAGCTGGACATGTAGTCTTCTTAATAAGTTCTACGTTAGTTAGGTACAGCAATTACTAGTTGTAATTAATTTTTATACGCTGTACGTTGTTGGTATGTATGAGAACATAACACTGAGGCATGTTGTATTGCTTTAAATACTAACCAGTAAATTAGAAATTGTACATAGTGATTAATGAGCTTACCGGTTCAGTGTTTTTTGCGTGCATTTTATTCAATTAATACATAGTTATGTTTAAGTGAATACATGGTGTGTACGTCAAACTTGGAGAAATTTCAATGTATAGTAAATAGCAAAAACGCTGTAATGAGCAATATTATAATGATTTTTGTGACGAAGTCTGTGTCCTAGGTTTAGTATCAAAGTTGGAAAGTACATTTCGGGTTAATACATAATTTTATAGTGTTTTTATTCAATTCAAAATTTATTAATTGTTTACTAGGCAAAATACATGAACTAATTAAGAATATATTCTCGTCCATTATTTACAATCATCACGGATCATTCTAAATTAAAACGTTTAGATCTTTATCAAAGCCCAATGGTTTTCTTGAATGTTGACAATCGTTTATGTTAAAATCATTCTCTTTATATTGAGAAAAAATTTCCGTACTGTGCTCTCCCAATTACATTTTCTCCGTAAACGGCACAAATGGTTCTGCCGATTTCCATTGCATTAATTGTTATATCAGAAATGCTCGGTTTTTCTATTTGACACTCCATTTTCTTTTGTCAATACTAATAATAATAATAATAATCTTTATTTATCCAACAGGGAACCAATTACAGGACAAAAAAAATAAAAAGAAAGTACTGAAATGAAAAAACATGGCCTCCCTCTTACGTGCAACACATAAACGTATTGAACGACGGAACGGGAACGCATATATTTCGCATTTCGACAACAAAGTTGCCAGAACGTGTGTAGACAGAGATTTACTATCTCAGTGATTTGCCAAATAGATGAATGTTAAAAGGAAATATTTTGGGACTTATTATTTTTTTTAAGTTAACACTATTTAATCCAACCCAACGCAACCATTTTCTCAGTTTCTTTTTATATTCAAAAAATAACAGAATACCAGTGCCACAATTGGTTTACAAAAATTTATTCAGGTAATATCGATGGTAAGGATGCACCTCATTCTGGAAGACCAATTTGACAAAACGAAGGTATTAATTGCATTAAGTCGCAGAATAATATTAAGAGAATTTGCTACAAGATTAAATTTATCGACGTCAACCGTTCATGATCATGCGGAAGGAGAACTTATTAAGAAGACTTAATACCAATCACATCAAAGCTGCACATTTGAATTCCGTATGTTTTCAATTAAGAAAGATCATATACAGCGCGGTGGTAGTGAGATCCTTGTCGGTGGGGCAAATCGGTTTTAGGCCCAACCACAGCTTTGAAAACCAAGTACTAGCCCCGACCAGACATATCGAAAGGGGGAAAAGATGTATAAAAGCTGGCGTACCGTTTGTAGATCTCGCAGCTGCATATGATACAGTTTGGTGGATGTATGGTCTCTAAATTCCTGAAAATTGTAGAATGCAAACAGCTGAGTTAGCTAGTCAATCATATGTTATCTAACTGATGTATTTTAGTATCCATGAGAGGGATATTAAATACTACTGAGCTACTGAATAACTATCTTCCACAGGACTCCCTATTAGCCCCACTTCTTTTGTTGTATTTTGCGTGATGTAGGAGAATTGATATCTCGTGACTAGCGAGATAGGCATAACAAAAAGCTTGGACTTAAATTAAATAAAAGTATAAACGTCGAGCACTGGAATAATGTAAAAGAAAAAGTTATGAAATATAAAATAAATAGTTTTAACGTAGGAGCCACGTAAAAGAAAAACGGGGGAGAATGAAAGCAGTGAAGAAAAGATAAAAACAAAAACACCATAGAAAAAGCTACAGAAAAAACTAGATGGAGAGGATTAATTAGATAATATATATTATATATGTATATCTGATAATCAGAGACAACATTCCGTAAATTTTTCTGTACAGATGACATTGCCATAGCAACACAAGATACCAACATGGATGCCTTCGAAACTACCCGCACTGAAGATCTGCAAAACCTGAATGCTCGCATCTCATACAAGGCACTAGTAGGGCTGAAACGTGTTTCTTTCATTTTAATAACAATTAGCCCGCAAATACTACAAATAACTCTTAATGGTACTATTCTGCCCCGCAACCCATACCCCAAATATTTTGGAGTAACACTGGAAGGACACTTGCGTACAGATAACGCTTGTCCAATGTGCTGTGAAACTACAAACGAGAAATAGCATTCTTTACAAGCTTGTTGGAACATTGTGGGAAACACCGGCAGTTACTCTGCTGACCTCTGCACTAAGTCGCGTATGTTCGACGGCGGAATACTGTTCCTCCACCCACCCGGCTAGTGTAGTAAATTCTGTTCTCAACCAAACCATTTGCATTGTTTCCGGAACTGTGAAGTTTACCCCAAAATTCTGGTTCCTCGTGTTGAGCCATAACTTACCACAACACATCTGATGCCATAGGATCTTATCCCAAGAGTATAATAAGATTACCACAAACTCGACTCTGCCAGTTCATGAAGACGTCGCTGGTACCGCATTAGATCGTCTTAAATTGAGAAGAGTACCTTTAATAACTTCTCAACTACTCTCATAAGAAGGCTTTTATGAGGCGGACGTATAAACGCCAACCCTCGTTAAACACCAAACAACCCCGCACGGAGTTATTATCCGCGCCAGAGCTGTTTGTCTCTCAATAGAGTGCGAACTGGTCATGGTAGATGCGGTCACATGATACACAAGTGGGACATGCATGAGGCGGAGTCCTGGATGTGACTGTGGCGCGACGAACTAAACAATCAGACACATAGTGTACGAAAGTGGTCGTCGAGCATTCCTTGGCACACAAAAAGACTTCGTTAAAGCCACACCTGAAGCCATTCGGTTTGATTTGGAACTGTGATTTTTACTAGTCTTGATTCGTATGTGTGTCCTTATTATATATATATATATATATATATATATATATATATATATATGTATATATATATATATATATATATATATATATATATATATACATATATATATATATATATATGTATATATTTTCGTATCATCCTCTTTTTTACACCTTTTTTTGTGACTTTCTTGATATGTACTTTGCCATAAGCTAAATAAATCAATGAAAGAAAATAAAGAGATTTGCTAAGTTGCATCGACGTTTGTGATTTGCTGCTAAAACTTTAAAAAAATTATCCATTTCTGAAGCGAATTATAACTGAAGATAAAGAATGCATAGTTTACAACTACGTTGCACGTAAACGATTATGGAGCAGAAAAGATGAGTCGCAAAGCACTTCGAAAACCGCGTGTTACTAATAGAAAATAGTTATACTCAGTTTGGTGGGAGTTCAAAGAAATTGTTATTTTGTGAGATTCTGCCATACAATTCCACAATTAATACAGAAGTATACTTGTTACTGATCCCTCCTCCCTCTCTCTTATATATATATAGAGAGAGAGAGATACATATACATATATTTTTCTTTATATTTTGTTAGACTCCTTAAATAATAGTAATAATAGAAATAATAATAATAAAAATACAAGGATCTGGGGTGGTATAACAGTTTATTTTATTTTAACACAGCTCACCGACTAGCAACTGGATTAAACATAAAACTTTACAATGATATAAAGATGCTATTTCTTTTATATGTAATAATGCTCGGGGCTATTCAGATTACGAAGGGGATGGACACACATAAACACTATTTTTATTTAAATAGCGAAAAGATAAAATATTTACACGTTCAGCAAGAATCAGAATCGCTTGAGGAGATGTTATAACTGTCAACAAAGAAAACAACAAAACTAACATTGCACATATAAATCTTTACCTTATATATTGTATATTATCTATTCAACTACAGTTGTCTCCGCTTCGGATGTTCTTTTCGCCAATGAGTTGATTTGCACTCCTAATTATTCGCTCTTAAATAAATTTATACGATGCCTCGATCTCCACTTGCAGGGATCGATAATATATATATATAAATAATCAATACTCACACTAATATATTTAACAAATAATTGTCTGGTTCGCTAATTCACAATCCCTCTGAGTAAAGCGGCCAACTGTATAGATCTAGTTTTCTTCTCTCTACCTCTCTTTTCTTATCGAGCTCTGGAGCCACGCTTACTTTGTGAGCTTTGAAGTCACACCTCCTTGTGAGCTCTGAAGCAACGCTTTGTTAAAATTCTTCAGCTATTTATTTAATTGTCAATTTTTGTGACGTACTCTAAACACAAAGTAATTATCCACTTCCGCCTACCTTGGTTATTACTTCTAAGTGCGTATAGTAAACTTTGACAATATACATAAAACATTCAATAACTAAACTATAAAATTAAAACATTTCTTAGAATACATTAAGGAGAATACATACAATAATAAATCTAATAACCAAAAATAAAAATACAGGATTATATAAATTAAACATTCTTTGAAATTGAACGGACAATATACGAAATAGACATATAATATAGCGACCATAAATATATAAATAAAACCTTTCCGGGATTACATTCAGGAAAATTTAAATACAAGGGTAGCCGTTTATACTTCGGGAACTGGCAACATTGTTAGCGCTGCCTCCGATCTGATAATCGCATCGTGAAGTTTATCATTTTTGACAATATATTTACCTTGACAATTTTATTATCCGGCCGCTATTTCTATTGTTGACAGTAACTTGAAAATTTTATGTCAGCGAAGAAATGGAATTAACTCGCGAACATGTTCGTGCTATTATTTTTCATAACTTTCGGCGTGGATTATCTCAACAAGAATGCATCGACAAGCTGAATTCTTTATGTGGTGATGAACCAACGAAAACTACAGTACATCGTTGGTATAGTGTATTCAAACTTAGACGGCGTTCTTTGGACGATGAATTTCGTGAAGGTCGTTCCACAAATGTTGTTGTGTCGGAAAACATTAATGCAGTGTCTGAATTGATAATGCGAGACCGTCATGTGACATACCGTGAGATCGAGGCATCTCTAGGTATTAGTAACACTAGCGTGCATAACATCCTGCATGAACATTTAGCCGTTGTTCACGTTGGGTACCACATAATTTGACAACCGCTCAAAAAAGGACTCGCGTCGATTGGTGCCAAGAAACGCACAAAAATACAGTGGCGGTGCTTCAAATAACATTTATAAAATCGCCACAGCTGATGAATCTTGAATCTATACGTATGAGTCCGATAGTAAACAACAGTCGACTGTGTGGGTACGCCGAGATTAGTCAAAACCAACAAAAGTTGTTCGCGCTCGAAGCACATCAAAACAAATGGTCGCCTATTTTTTGGGAAAAACCGGTCACGTAGCAACGGTGCTTTTAGAGAATTGTAGAACGGTCAATTCCGAATGATACACAACTATTGGTTTGCCAAAAGTTTTTGAAGAAATATGAAAACAAACCGAAAACGACAGATCATTCTCCACCATGACAATGCGAGCTCTCACAGGTCGGTTCAAACAATTGAATATTTGACCGGACAAAACATTGAATTGATGAGCCATCCGCCGTACAGCACTGATCTAGAACCCTGTAATTTCTTTTTGTTCCCACACTTGAAGAATAAATTTTGTGATCAACGGTTTTTTTTTAAGTCGGAAGAAGCAGTTGAGGCATTCAAAATACATATTTTGGAGATACCACCTTCACAGTGGCAGCAGTGCTTTTCGGATTGGTTTAAACGAATGCAAAAGTGCATTGATTTTCAAGGAGAATATTTTGAAAAGCAATAAAACTATTTTCGATAACAAAAATTCTTTTTTGTTTGCTATTCCCGAAATATAAACGGTTACCTTCTTATATATACTTAGTACCTAATACCTATACACGCGTACCGATACGTACTATAAATATCCGAAACTTCTAATGAATTGTTGTTCGTTAATTTCGTTTTTTATCTACTGTTAATGTGTTGCTGTTAAAAAAGGCTGGGATTAAATTACAGTTTTTAAATCATTTATTAGTTATTGTGCCGAATTTTATCAAAAGTTATTTTGGGGTATTTTTTATTATTTATCCATTTTATTATTTTCTAATATTAAAAACTGCTTTTTGTTAAAACCATCCATTCAATTCTGCGACTGTAAATATGTAATCTAAGTCCTTTTTCAAAATTTATAGGTGTTAACAAGATTGAAAACAATCTATTGATTAAATAGTAAAAATCATATCTATTGTTAATTATTATTTATTTTCATGTGAATATTTCATTTTATCCTGAAATTGCTGTTATCAATAAAAATGTATCATATATTCGTAGTTTGGTAAAATAAATGATACGCATTTCAATTAATTAAGTGGACTGTATATGTAAATGCGTGTTGCTACTGTTAAATATCACTTTTTCTATATTAGACCGCATCTTAGATGTAGATATATATAATTAATTACGTGAAACGTGAATTGTATTTCAAGTTTTTTCGATGTCCATTTTTCTCGGATAGACGCTTCGTCGAAATCCGTCTCCTGTCAAATCACCGTTAAGGCCGGCACTGTCTCTCGGTGAGACAGATCTCTCTCGTACACGAGGAGATTTTATCTATTCAAATGTGTAAAAAAGAGCGGCTCATTTTCGGGTCCGTTAAGAAATTCCACGTTTGTGGTCATTACTCAGGGAATAATATCCAGTTCACGTCTAGCGTTTTAACGTCAAAAACACGTCCGAACCGTCGAATGCCGTGGCTTCTTTTCTCCTCTTCACAATTTTTTACGATGTACTTAATTACGTACAATAAATATAAGAAAAATGTACGTGGACATTTTACTGTCTTCGAGCCTCGACCGGTGTCGAGTACTTAGACGAGCCGAGTTTCTTCTGAATTTTACGATGTGACGCAGAACGCAACGTTTGCGTTATTTCGGTTCGACATGGACTATTAAATTGAAGACTCCGATAAAACCCGCTTGACATAACGTTGAATTTAAGTTTTTTTTTTCATTAGAATATGAAGAAGATTATGTCACAAGTTTAGGCGCATATGAATATATTAGAATGATGCTAAAAAGGTATAAAATTAATTGAGTATACACGAAGGGAGGAAAATCGAAAGCAGTGGCCTGACAATGTATACCAGCGTTGCTAGAAAAAGTATGAAATAAGATCAAATTATTCGGTATACAAACAGTACTAGGAAAGTTTTGCGGTACAGCTTTGTTTATTTAATTTTTTCAAATTAATTTCCTCTACACTCAAATACACCTCTCCATTCTCCGAAACCAATCTTTAAACCAGTTCTGTCAAGTTTCACTAGGGAGTAAAGCACACTCATTATTCCAAGCCCACAGCAGGTCCTCATCACTGGAAAACCGCCTCCCTTTTAGCTTCATTTTCACATGCGGGAACAATGCAAAGTTGCAGGGAGCAAGATCTGAACTGCAGGAAGGGTGCTCGAGAAGTTTCAATCCTGTCGTGGTCAAATATTAGGTGCAGGCTTTGGCGCGGTGAGCTGTAGCATTATGGAGGAACCAGGTGTCTATTCTTGACCTTGACGCAGGTTCTTCACAGAACCAATGACTTTAGGCTGGCACTGTTCAGTATACCACTTAGCTGTGACTGTCTTCTGTATGTCCAAAACGACGCGTTCCACAATTCCATTCGATTTGAAAAATACTGCTATCATTTTTTTCTTTACAGATCGAGGTTTTCTCACAACTACGAGTATGTCCTCATCATCAAAGACCCAAACTTTGTATTGAGCTTTGGTTGGCATATCGTAATAGTACAGCCAAGTCTCGTCACCTGTCACGATGTTATTCACATACCAAGATTGTTCCTTATTAAACTTTTTTAGCATCTCCCGGCACCAAGTCACACGTCGTGTCATCTGCTCTTCAGTGAGTCGATGCGGCACCCAGAGGGAACAAAGTTTCTTCACGTGCAAATGATCATGCAGAATTGGACGAATTGCTGGTGCATTTAGGCCAGAAATAACCTCTATCTGTTGGCAGGTCATTCGCCTGTCCTCGCCAAGCATTTTCCTCACAATAGTAACGTTTTCCTCCGTAACTGACGTTCGTGGCCTTCCCGGCCTCTCAGCATCGTCCACAGTTAAATTTCCCCTTTAGAATTCTCTAGACCACCTGATATCGTTGTGCGATGTGGACAAACATCACCTAGTGCAAGAGTCATTTCTTGGAAGCACTAGTCTATGTTTAAACCACGCGCGAAATTATAACGCAAAACTGCCCTTATCTCATTTCGTGACCACTATGCCATCGCAAGCACTTTACGTTCTCACTTCTAATGAATAACTGAGCCCATCGACATATCGCATCGCGGCGGCTACTATGCACGTATGAACATGTCTCAATATGCAGCAACAAGCAGCTTCCTACGATTCATTATTGCGCCATATTGCAAAACTTTCTTAATACTATTTGTATAGCGTACTTAGAGTTTAAATGAATACATTTATAAACAAGAGATTTCAGGTTAATGGTAAAAATTACGGCAGAACTCGCAAGTTTTAAATAAAATCAATAATCAGTTCTAAGTTAAGTACATATATTCTAATTACTTTTTGCAAAAATTGAAAATATAGGTGATATATGAAATATTAATATAATAATAATAATCTTTATTTCCAACAGCCAGAAGCGCAATAACAGGAAAAATACATTAAAAGAAATTAATTAACTATTTGAAGTATCCATAAAGTATCCATAAAATTTCACCTAAGTATATATGTCTTCCGAAATATCGTTGGCTATTCTAGACATGTACTTAGGTTGGCGTTCTCCTCAAAACGTTTGTCCTGGTAATCGGGGTCACAAATATCAAATTGTCTCTGGAGATGCGGGGTACCAGAAAATACATACATGTATACAAGCAAAAAAGAACAGTCAATGTTCTTATTAAGGAGACCACACCAAAATCTTTTACAAAAGGGATCCCTTCTAGCACTTAATTAGGCCGTGTCATGCTGCAGAAACAATTCGTCTTGTGATGTACCTCTCTGTGGACAAACTCCGTCAATCTCGAAAGTAAGAAACTTCAAAAACTTGCTATGAATGCGTTCCAAAGCCAAGCATTCACATACATACATAAGATAGTATATCAAAGAAACGTATTCGATTTTAGTTATTACATAAGCGTAGTATAATAATTTAAATAAAGTGGTATCATTGAAATATTTATTTATAAGTGAATAAAAAATTGAAATATCTGGAGGTGCACATGGCAAACTTCAGTGTTTCATATCATTGGAGTTTGCCATGTGCTTCAGATCAAATACTTGTAATGCGTGGTCTAAAAGTGAGACTTGAGTCAAATATTTCCCCAAGATCCTTTATTTCGCCCACGTTTTACAAACAGCATCCTTGACATGGTAAAATCATTATAAAAGTGTAAAAGAACGAGAACATAACACAACATTTTCGATATTTAGCTGTAAGTCAAAGCATTCGCACCATTCAGCTAAGAAATTTAGATTGTATTGAAGTTTACAGCATCGTTGGCAGATATAATTTCCGAAACCATTTTTATGTCATCAGCATACGTAAGTACATATAGGACAACCGATCTGACAAATCAAATCATTTGTAAACAATGCAAACAGTACAGGACCAAAATTTAACCCTTGGGGTTAAATTACATAAACAAAGCTGTATTGCAAAATTTCCTTAGTACCTGAAGTTGAATTTGATGGAGCCTGTAGTTGATTAATTTAATCACTAAGGTTAATATATAACCCCTTTCAACGGTACGGATCGTGTGCGAGATTAATTGTTTCGTTCGGGTATTTATTGCCGTAGTTCTCCAGGTGCAACACTGCTTAATTAGCTGCTGATGATGACAACTTAGTTATCGAAATACGTATACAGAATTACGAAAGTTAATGCGGAAAGGGGTTATATATTAACCTTAGTGATTCCTTAGTACCCTTTGTATTATCAGCCTAAATAATTTTCATATCACAATTTAAACCTAAATTTATATTCACGTTTTGCCTTTTAAAATAGTAAATTTTTCAAAGCGAAAAATTTATTTATTTTAAAAATATAGGCAGCTGGTTATGTGTATATACAGATAGATAAGCCTTTTTTTAATATCTTTATAGTATCTACATGTATGTATGCATGTACTGTGTGGGCTCCTCAAAAATTCTAAGAAGAGGTGTAGAAGAGAAGGGAGATTGAAATAAATGGTCGTAATTATTGAACAAACGAGGAACGTAATATATCCGACCTGGGGGAGAAGCAGCCGATACGCGCCTTTGAAAAAATAGCACCCCGGGATACAACATTATTCACATTATCACATAAATTAGGTGTTATAACTCATTTATAAGCATCGCTATTAGCATAATTTATGAAAGCAAACAAGCGTATAACCTCTCCATTACGATTGAATTCGTAATTTGGTTATTTTTATCTTAATATAAACGATAATATGTGGAAATCCGTGTTGGTTGGCTGGTCTACCGGGTCCCTTGAATTTCGAAGTTTATTTTTTTTATAATTTCCTTCACGTATTTAGGTGCTTACATGATTCTAACAAGCGTTTATGTTATCGTGTCGTGGTCGAATTTGATTTATGGCTTTGTGCGCGGTTTTTAACTTTGGTTATTTTTTTTTCTCTAATTTGGTGCCATGAGTTAACGGAAATATCGAGTAAAGAAATAAATGGTCTTTTTTATGTAATGTCATGTAAATGCGTATTACACCATATCCACGTATAATTTAAAAAAAAATTTTACTTGAGAGCGAAGAATTTGAATGCGGCAGGTACGTATATAAATGCGAAATTAATACATAAAACATAGATAAACTGGCATAATATTTCAATATAGACTTGAAGTAAGAAAAATATGTTTCTCTACAGTTCCTAAATTAGTTAACATTGATCCACGAAAATTTAAATGAATTTAATTTGCTCAGCAAGCGTAAGTTTCTAGTCTTCATGTCAGACTGAGTAGTGTGCTAAAATTACTTAAATATAGAAAAACACCTCAGCCATTAATCCGTTTACCGATGTTTTAATAAAGAAAACTAAGAAATAAATAAAGCTTTTTATCTAAACTTCACACTATGTTATACATTAACTGCAACTACAGTCTGTACGATAAACAGATATATTAATAAATATGTGTGGTCAGCACGTGATCGTTTTCTAATTGGATAAACATATATGTAAACATTGTGAAGTTGAAGCCTTGTTTAGATACAAGCTTTACATGTGTTGCAGCTGAGTTTGTTTTGAACAAGTTTGGGGTTATATTATAGTTTCTGATATTATTTCTTTATTTGATTATTGATTGTCTTTCTCAAGACACTGAAAAGTATAAAAAAAAAATGTTGGTAAAAAGTAGAGCAAAACATCTAAATTTCGTAAAAGGATAATTCTTGTAGATTTAGAAAACGTGCATTTGTTACGTATAATCGTAAGGATGGCGGAGTCACCGTTAAGAAGGCGGAAGGGAAGCCATTTTAACATGACTGGTAAGCAGTCGACATTGAATATATTCAAAATATATATACTATAGTACCAGAATTGCACCAAAAGACAAGCTGTTTAATCAACTACCGAAACAGTTGGTAAATAAATTAAATGTTTTTATTTATTTGGAAATATCTACTTTTACAGGAATATTATAATATAATATTCCTGTAAAAGTAAACATTTCCAAATAATGCAGCCTTGCGCAATGTCACGGATTCTGTGGTACAGTACGCGGATGACACAACATTTCTATGTAGAGATCAAAACGAACAAATACTAGAAGCAAGGGCCCATAAAACGCTATTGGAAGCCATGGCTTTCATCTCCAAACGAAATAAAACTTCCGCAAACGAAGGTCTGTGAGATATTGGGAATATATCTGGACACATGACTTACGTGTAAATATGAATTTGACGCTCTATCGAAAAAGCTCTCCTGTGGAATTTATGCTATACGCAGAATGAGAACAATCACAAATAAAGAAGCGGAGGCAATAGCCATGTCATGCACTCTTCCATTCACGGTAGAGTGATTTTACAGCACGATAGATAACGCGCCGTGCATACAGAAAAAACGCTCAAGGAAACCTTGAAAGCACTTCGATGTGACATAATATCGCAGCAGCTGTACTCTCCAGACCTTGTCCCGTCTAACTATCACCTTGTCGCATCAATGGGACACGCGCTTGCAGAGCAGCACTTCGCCAATTTCGAAGAAGTTGGAAGATGGCTCGATGTATGGTTTTCGTCAAAGGATAAACATTTTTTTTGGGATGGCATCCATAAATTGCCTGAAAGATGGGCAAAATGTGCAGAATCAAAGGTCAAATACTGAATAAATAAACTTTCTATTTTCTTGAAAATTATGTAGTTTTTTTACGAAAAAACCAGTAATGATTGGTGTATATACAATAGGAGGCATATAATTATTTATTTAAAACAGCAATAGATAGCACAGATTACAACTTGAATATACTTTGGCTTATGTACCTCGTATAGTGTACATATTTTATCCTTACTTTTTTGTTATGAAATTTTTTAATTAAAAAATTTATTGCTGTCTATGTACTTATGAATGATTTCTTTAATAATTTTACCACAAGAACAGTGAAAACGTCAGCGTTGTGAAAGATTTATATCAATAAGATTGTGCATCAATTTCCATACTTTACAGGAGAACACCCCCTAAAGAAACACACCGATATCAGCAAACCACACACAGCGAAACCTCATAGATTTTTTATCGAATAATAGGCGTAGTCGGTTATAAGTAATACTTGATTACGTTTACAGGATAAGTTGATCAACAATTTTATCGCAATTTCCTAAAGAACTATGTGCGATTCATTGTTAGTCGAACGTACTATAATATCATGTTCACTTTGTCTACTCTGGTAAACGTGATCAAGTATCAAACACGCTTATCGTTACTTAGATACATTCATTAATAATCTCTACGTATCTTCGTCAACATAAAAGCTATGCTCCCCCAACTTGGAAGACGATTCATCATATGGCGTCTGAACGGTTATTTAACACCAATACAAAGAACAAAGGCGATAATTAATAGCTGTTGTCTAATGAACACCGCTGAACTTTGCGTCTGTGCGTGAAAGAAACTCACGCCAAGTTCAATAGCAAATCGCGTGACCTTCTACTTCGGAGACGAGCCTATATAGCCATGCATGTGCACATGCGTTACATACATATTGTCTATATCCAAGAGGAGTATAAATTCTAGTAATAGGAAAAAAAGACAATAATTATAATGGAGTACATGGATGTGTGGGCGACTATTGTCCTGCTATGGTTGAATGTGAAACAATAGAAATAGTTTGTGAGTGTTTTGGAGTATATGAAAATCGTGAAATTCTAGACCTCCATAATTCAGTCGGTAATAGCTTGTAAAGAAGTTTATAAAAGCTTTTGTATATTATGGTAATATATAATATTATTAAATTAAAAGTAACCAATTGGCTCAGCAGTTAAATTTTAAAAGATATTTATAAAAGTCTGAGTAAGGAATTAGAAATTGTTAATATTATTATGTATGTTCAAAATGTGTTAGAATAAGGAAATAGAAGAAAAAGTGTAATTAAATTATAAAGTAAAACTATCCTGAGCAATATGAAATCCTTATTTTAAATAAAAGAATTAACGCCTAGATTGTTGTAAACGCCGGGTTAGGGTATGCGGTAAGAGCACTAGATTTATATGTTTATGTAGAGAATTTAGCAGTTCGAACCTCTTTCCGAGCAATGTGGTTTCTAAAGTCGTTTCTCGCCTCGAGGGTGGTCGGTACTTTTCCCGATTCCCTTCAGTATTAAAGAAGAATAATCAACACTGCTTCCCCACTTATGATGGAGAGGGGATAATAACAAAGCCATGGAATACTTTATACGCAGTATTTATACGTACACTGTTGCTCCTGTGGTTGTGATAGCTCAGAATGACTTATGACCTAGTTGGGCAGTCACCGTAAAAAAAAGAAAACGACTCAAATTAATAACTAGCAAGTTATCTATAAAATATAAGTAATGGCAGTTAAGTAAAAATAATGAGGAATAAATCATTTTTATGACTATGAAATTCTACCATTAGGGTTGACATCACAAATAAACGACCAACTCCAGGACATAGTGGATGAAAAATGAAAGATGGGGTTAATAGATAAATTAATATTAATTTATGAAAAAGGCGTGACTGCATGTAAGTCTCTTCCGCTCTCCATTTACGGTTACAGCACTTCTATCTTCATTTTCGAAGAAGTAAGGCCCAATGATATTTTCAGATGTAATGCCACATCATACTGTACACCTAATTAGGTGCAATTGGCGTTGATGAATGGCTCTTGGTTTTTCAGAACCCCAGAATCTACAGTTCTGCTTATTAACAAAGTCATTCAAATGAAAATGAGCTTCTTCACTCATAATCAGATTTTCAATAGTGTTGATTTCATTTCTGGCCGATTATTGAAATTTAACTGCAAAATTTAGACGTTGCCAATGATCTGCGGGTTTTAGTTCTTACACCAATTACACCTTATATGGGAATAACAGTAAATCTTTTTTTAAAATGCGTCGCAATGATGTACGAGCCATTCCTAGCTGAGCAGAACGCCTTCTGGTGTTTCGTTAACGCTTTGCTCTACACGTTCAATATTTTCAGTGCGAATTAATCGTGGTCTATCGGTGCGAGGCAAATCTCTTACAGTGCCATGTTGGTGGTGACGATGAACTAAGCAACGAATCATTGCTTCAGAGGGCAAGATTCTGACGTTAAAATGTCGACGATATGCTCTTTGCGTTAAAATAATTGATCGCTGATTTAAATTATAAAATTCTATTATTCTGGTTCTTTGTTCAGTTGTGAATCTCTCCATTATTTATTCTCCAAGTGTTATTTATATAATCTGAAAAAAAAATTTTAAAAAATATATAAACGCAAAAGTTATTAAATTTTTAAACCCCATGGTGACTTTTGGCCCACCCAGTATTTGGAGAGTATATGTTATTATGAGAATTGAATTTTTATTCAATACGTTTTGGGTACCGAATAAATTCTTAAGTTACGTTCAAAATTAAATTTTCTCTTTGACATTTTATCTCGGTAACATATGTACATCCGCGCAACATGAATAGGACCACCCGACTTGTTGCAAGCTTTCGGTGGTTTGAAAAACAATTCATTTACTAAAAATACAATGCAAGTTTGTAATGGTATGATATGGCAAATAATACACATTATTGCGCAATAGTGCCTAACGTTATGCATTGGGTGACGTAAGTACCACATACATATAAAATGCACCGCGCCGGTTGGATACGACCAGTATTTAATAGTAAGCTACCGGATGAATGTCGAGTTACAACGTGTATCCGGATAAACAAACATCTGTAATTAAGGGTATTGTGCAACGATGGGACAACAGAAGTGCTTAAGTATGGAAGAAATTGGAAAAATTAAAGCGTTCCATCAAGAAGGGTATTCCTCAAGGGCTACTGCAAAGAAAATAAGTCGATCACACCAGGTTGTGTACAATTTTATTAGGGATCCAGAATTATGGAAAACGTTTTAAAGGGCGAACAACATCCGTTACAACTAAGAGAGAACGTCGAGCCATATTACGCGAAGCATCGAATTCGGCATTAACGGCAAGACAAATCGCGAATAACGTTGGAACGAATGCATCGGTAAGAACTGTACAGAAGTTACTGAAGACCTGTCCGCATTTAAAACGTTTGAAAATTAAACGACGGCCTCCTTTAAGGGAATTTTAGCGCACTGCACGTCTTCAGTTTGCTCGAGCAAAAATAGGGTGGACAAGAGAATGGCAAACAACAAATTTAGATGGCCCGGATGGGTTTTCTTATTATTTCCACGATTTACGTAAAGATGAAGTGATTCAGTCACGAAGGCGAGCCGATGTTGTTTCAGTCATGGTATGGGGAGCTGTTTCCTATAACGGACCTGTTGATTTAGTAATAGTGAAGGGCAGACAGAATTCGGAAAAGTACGTCCAGCTGCTGCAACAGGTGAAAGACAAATTTTCCAACGTTATGGCAGGTGGGCCATTTATTTTCCAACAGGATAATGCCAGTATTCACACCGCGCGCATTGTTCGACGCTGATTTCAAGAACAAGGCATGGAGGTTCTCGATTGGCCATCGCTCTCCCCCGACCTGAACATCATAGAAAATGTTTGGGGATGGTTGTCGCGTAAATTGTACTCCAATGCTACCCAATTCAGTTGCGCTGACGAACTAGAGCAGGCGCTGAAACGAAGTTGGGCGGAACTTCCCGTTGACTACTTGAGAACCCTATATAATTCCATTCCATCCCGACTATTTGAGGTTATAAGAAATAATGGCGAAAGTACTCATTATTGAACAATAAAGTATTTTGTTATTGCAAACGAATCTTTTATTTTGTAGATTTGGTCGTATTCAAGTGGCGTTTAATTACTTTACTTATTGTCATTAGTAACGTACATTTGCACTGACTTTTACAAAAATTATATTTGGTACCTACATACATCTTTTTATCAACCCTCTTATTTTCGAAAATAACAATTCCAGCGCGCTACCATGTTTAGACCAACTACAAATGTCATATATGCAGTTGGTCCTATTCATGTTGCGCGGAGTGTATGTACGTTTTTACGTTAATGGAACGCGTAGGTAGCCTTATCTAAATAAAAATTTACTTTACAAATTGCAAATTTCATAGATAGTGTAAGTGTTAATGTAACTAATAAAAGAGATATTCTCCGAAAAATTTACATACGAAAAACTTCGTCATAATAAATACACGAAATGTCCATCAAGATTATAATGTTTCATTACCTTATTTATGAGTACCTTCTTTATTTTCGTATACTTTGAATGTAAATTACGCTGTTTAGGAAAAACGCCCGTTGAGAATTTAGTGTTTCTTTGCGGTAAATGTACGATTACACCTTTGCACTATAATGAGTGTTTCCTTTTAATGCAAACGGATATCATAAGAGAACATTTTGTTTAAACTCCAATGCTTTTAACATTTATGCAGCCGATGTTTATTTGTTTGAATACGTACGCATTCAAAATATTTAGAGAGACAGAAAACTACCGTTAGAACATAGATAAAAGCATAATAAATTACCAGTAATTAGATAAATCGGTTCTGTTGCAATATAATACACAAACAAAGTTGATTGGACGAAATGAATATCTTCATTGGTGCGTATCTTTTTATTATACATAACACATAACACGCTGGTTGCGAAAGATTGAAAAATTAAGAAATCTTTTACATATTATGTTGTAATTCGATCCTTTGATTCACCAAATGGAATCGTGTATATTTCTCTGGTGATGTTATCATTAATGGGAAGAGATTTCTTGTGAAACAGAAATTGGTTCTTACAGAAATGAAAAGTGTATCTACAGTAACTTATTTATCGTTGTTCTTATGAGACTACAGTACATTGTTGTCATATATTTCTGTAAAAATATATCAATAAAGTATGAACGAAAATAAAACATAACAGGGAAAGATCTCTATTAATCACTAAAATATTCACATAATTATGTAATTTAATTCTTATGATTCATTACAATACAATACCTTATCTAGGAGAATTCTATCCTGGACATTAAAAACAAAAACATACCCAAATATGGTCATAATTTGGTAATTACTTCCGCGGTCGTTTAATTGTTATGGGTTTCAGGGCTAGAACCGCGTTACTAGTACCAGTTTCAGTACAGTAGTTCAGCCCTGAAAATGTCCCATACAAATGGGTACGAAACGTCGGCAGATATACTAGTGACGCAGTTCCAGCCCGGAAACCCAGAAGCAGATAGTCGTGGTCATGTTTATTTGTCAATTCATACACATTCTTGTCATAACCTAACGCCAACTAAAACAATGAATATGAAATAACGCATCTAAAATAATTTTAAAAACATTCCTTTACTAAAATACAATAAAGACGATAGAAAATAAAAATGTTTTGATTTGTATTGATGTTTAACGAATTCCTTTCTTTGTTGATTTTATAATCGCTTACATAATAGACATAATTCATAGTTAAAAGTAAATAAAGACCCCTTTACACATTGATGTTCGTATTCTGTCTAATTTCGACAACTAAGTTGTCATAGTCAGTAGATAATTAGTCACAGTTCTCACCTGAATCTGTGATAAAACTCGTAAGCTTCACACAGTTTAATGTATTTTTCTTTTTGTTTACTTTTTTTGTGATTAAATGTGATGATTATTTTCTAGCACATGTTTTGCCAAGCTTGATTTTTCAGCTCCGTTAAACTTGATGTGCGCCATATGTCCTTTGTACCGGTTTCTTATCGAATATTTAGTCCACCAATTATCTCCGATTTCCGATTTGACTCGACTTTATCTTTTACATTTCCTAGAAGGGATTTAATTGAATTCCTGGACCAAAATATAACTTGCAAACTGCGTTCTTTAAAAGCACTACTAGCTTGTCTCGATTGTTTTGGAGTGACAGACAAGTGATATCCCGGATTGTCTTTTGTAAGTTAGCTTTCCCAATTAATCTGCTGACTATTTCCGAATCAAAACTATCGTATCTCTTAATGTTCTTAATAAAATTAATTTCCCTTACGTATCTCATGTTTGTTAGTGGAAAACTAAGCAAACGATTGAAAAGAAAAATGAAGAAAGCCATTTTTGCGAAAGATAAAATCGATTTAAATCAGAAATCAGAGATTTACGAAATAAAATGCCAAGATTGTAGGGCTTTGAGATAATACACTTCACTTCATGTAATGACAGCTTGGCTTTCTCTAATTTAGAAATAGTATCTAAAAGAATTGAATAATTTTGCATCTTGCGGATACAAGGTTTAACAATGTGTAAAAATTTTTCATAATATAAAACAACTTTAAGCCACGTTCCTAATCTCGTCAATACCGGCTGTGGTGACTGAGGAAAGTCTGGGGCAAGCCTGTTGAAACTCATGAATGCGTTTTGGAGATTCAATAGAAACTTTTTTGGTAGAAACTATAAATTGGTCTACTTCTGGATAACTGCTTCTAATAAATTCAGCTACAAGATGACATGCATGGAGCAAGTAGGTTACATGAAGCAATTAAGGATAAGATTGTTGTAATAACTTTCTGTAACCAACAGTTTCGAAATTATTCATTGTCTACAATATTTTGTGGAGTGTTGCACACACTTAACATAAAAATAAAATCATATAGAAATTTATAATATAGTTTGTTATTAACATTTCTTTTACACACAAAAATACTGTACGGTAAAATGTTGATATTGCAAACAATACATTTAATAATAGTGCCACTGTGTTCTAATGTCGAAAATCGGTTAAGAAATCTATTAACACTCGTCGAACATAACAAAGAACGCTATCGATTCGCCATCATCAATCTAATCCGGCATTCATACACATACCATACGCATATGAATCTCGATTTCGGGTATATCCAACCGCTTTCGAAATATATCATCGCCGCCAATAAGTGCGCAGTCGTCTCAGTAGGCTTGGTTATAACACTCTTACTTACCTGTTTTTCTTAGAATGCTTTCTTGCATCACAGATATATAAGATTCCATTGTTTAATTTTAGTTTCGGTACTCCTGACTATGCCCAAAATATAACAAGTGCTTTAATTGTAATTATATTTATTATTGCACTATTTACTTAAAAATGTTTCATTTGGTGGTAAATTTTCTTAATTTTATCATATTTTCTCCTATGTATATGCAACTATAAATCATAATTTTAAACAATGTACTACATAAACTAGATAAAACAACAAACTAACCATTAAATTGCACCAGTAAACATACACAATATTATTTATATACGCTTAATAGAGTCCTTTCCTGCTGAATACGTAGCGAAACTGTCCGTAACTTACCGGGGAGACCTATTAATCGTGTTTTTGTACGAGCAATGTGTTCCTAAATGGACAATAAAGTTGCATTAAGTTCGTAATGAACTGACGTCTCCGCGAGGAGGGAAAAAAGCGTATTCCTCGCCACAAACCGACTCGGGTTGACGCTCGGACGTGTCTGTTCAGACGGCACAGGCACAAAAAAATGGCACGAAATAAAAGAGAAAACACATTATTTGTATAAGATCAGCTTCGGGCGTGGAAATAGCCATTGTATGTGTAATGAAATCGAGCAGTGCTGTTTTTTGTTCGAACCAAATAAGATATCTTAATACAGCTTTTTTAATTAAAACTTAAAATTATATATCCTGTGTGCCAGGAATGAGTCGCATCATAAGTATATATTCGACGCGTGTTCTTTTTTCAAAGCAGAAAATGATTCATAAACTCATCGTTCTCTAACAAAATGTTGATTTTCCTTTTAGTGGTTGTATTTATGTCAAGCGGACGAGGGTAATTTTGATTTTCGAAAATAGCAATCTCATATAGAAACGTGTAGACCTACATTTATTTATTTTGTAACTATAAGTTTGAGAAAATTTATAAAAATGATGAAAGTTAGCAACTTTTTCTTGTTATTTCATCGTTCGTTAATTACGCAAAAGTTGAATAAAAAAATATCTGCACCGGACAGGTTTCAAACCTGCATCTATGCCATCCCCCGGACGACTGCTCTACTAATTAAGCCGCTGCGACTTTTAGTCATAGATTGTATTACAGAAGCAGAATTAACCCCCAATCATGGTCTTTTATGTTTTACACAATTATAAAGGGTTTTCCAATAGGGACTTGACAACTTTTAATTCAATTTGTGAACGCACCCTTTCACTAATCATCGAACTGTCACTGTCAATTTATTCAGTAAACTTAACATTTTCATCATGGTAAAGTACACGAACGAACAACGTCTGCAAGTTATAAAAATTTACTACAGAAATTCGGAGTCGGTGCCGCTACTTTAAGAGCGTTAACTCCGATTTTCGGTCGTAATTCTCGCCCTAGTAGACAGGCAGTAACAAGTTTAGTGCAAAAATTTGAGTCTACATATTCGTTGTGTGATGTTGCCGTGCCAGTGAGACAACGGGTTGGTCGAAGTGTCGAAAATATCGCTGCTGTTGAAACGTCCGTAGCAAATGATCCAAATCAGTCAATTCCAGCGGCGTTCCGGCGTTCTCAAGAGTTGGGCATCGCCCAGACCACTTTATGGCGAATTTTGCGTAAGGATCTTGGTTTACACCCATACAAGATCAAGCTGACTCAAGAATTGAAGCCGATGGACCATTTGAAGCGATGTACGTTCTCCAATTGGGCTCTGGAAAAGATGCGCCAAGATGATCAATTTCATCGCAAAATCATTTTCAGTGACGAAGCTCATTTTTGGCTTAATGGGTTCGTCAATAACCAAAATATGCGTTATTGGTCGGGTGAAAATCCACATGTGCTTCATGAAACACCACTTCATCTACAAAAAATAACTGTTTGATGCGGTTTGCATGCCGGCGGCGTCATAGGGCCATATTTTTTCGTCGACGATAATGATCGTCACGTTACTGTAAATGGTAATCGTTATCGCGCCATGATTACCGATTATTTTTGGCCCGAGTTGGAAGATATGGGCTTGGACAACATGTAGTTTCAGCAGGACGGTGCCACAAGCCACACAGCACACGTTACAATCGATTTATTGAAGAGTAAGTTTGATGAGCGTGTTATCTCATGAAATGGACCAGTCGATTGGCCGCCTCGTTCGTGCGATTTAAGGCCTCTAGACTTTTTTTCTTTGGAGCTACGTCAAGTCATTGGTCTATGCCAACAAGCCGACAACGTTGGAACAGCTCAGAGCCAACGTTGAACGCGAAATAGCAGCCGTTTCAGCCGAATTGTGTGGCCGAGTCATCGAAAATTGGGTCCAACGAATCGACCGCTGCAAACGTGCCCGCGATGGCCATATGAACGAAGTCGAGTTGCATTCATAAATGTTTTGATTGTACTTCAACCCGATAATAAAGTTTTTGAAATATCTCAAATGGTCTGCATTTGTTTTTGAAAAAAAGTTGTCAAGTCCTTATAGGAAAACCCTTTATATGTTCAATTACAATATCTATTCCTCTATAATACATAGATTTAATAGGGGAGTGCGAGTGATGAGTGGTAGCCGTAACTGGTATGTGAAAAACACTTTGACTTTTAGTACACAACCTAGAAACATGTAAAACAAACAATTTCAGTACATGCGGAGCATACAAAACATTATTGACCAACTTACAAACAAAAGTAATCTAAGATACAATATCACGGTTACTTAAAGAAATGTTGAGTCAATAACATATCATATGGATAGTCATACGACAAGAATATGTGGTGCGATAATAAAGTGTCTTAAGAAATTTTCTCTTTATTTTTGCGACCATATCAGAGTACTTTGCACAGTATGGATTTCATACTACAGAGCAATATTTAATATTAAGATCTAATAAACACATTGTAAAAGCTGATGATTGCTTCATTTCCAAGACATTTAGTATTTCACTTGAGAAATCCGCATATTTTAAATGATCGTGAACAGATTTTCTTCACGTGCAAATTAAAGGTTAGCTTTGCATCAAATTACACTATACAGAGATGGGTCGTAAATTATGTACGGGAATATTTTGATATGCTGCTTCCTTGTATAACTCATTACTTTACATTTATCTGTATTGAACAATAAATTATTATATAAGCTCCAACGTTTAAGGCATTTTAGATCGTTTTGTAAAACTTCCTAATCCCCCCCCCACCTGCCCATAGTATGTAATAAGATAAACAAGAATAGTGGGCCCAACACAGATCCTTGAGGTATTCCTGACCAAGATAAATTTGGGCAAGATTTGAAACCCTTACATTCTACATAGTCCGTACGTCCAGACAAGTAAAATCCAAGGACCTGTGTCAAATCACTATAATTTCCAAATCGATTTCGTTTCTGTGAAATTATGTTGCCCAGTATCAAATGCCTTAGAGAAGTCGGTATAAATTGTATCGACTTGACATTGCTCATCCAAAGCATGAGAAACAAGATGTAAAAAGGAACATAAATTGGTGACAATATCAATATTCATCTTATGAAGCCGTTCTGATAAATAGAAAGCTGGCTTACAACACGATTATAAATCGGTTTAGCAATCACTACTTTAAAAAATCTTGGTAAAGTTGCATATGAGGGATACAGGTCTGTAATTAATTAATTAATTTCTTCTCCTAGATTTGAAAACAGGAATAACTTTAGAACTTTTTCGTCAATCAGAAAACATTCCCTGACGTAATATAATGTTATAAATTTTCAATAACGAAAGCTGAAACACATATTGACATTCCTTGACCATAAAAACGTGGACAGAATCAGGACCCATCGTCATCGTGGATTGTAATGAATCAACAGATCGAGAAAGATCATCGTCGATAAAACAGTGGACATTCAGTACATTTACATTAAAAAGACGGTTCATTACTTGCTATGTGAATATCGCAAAAGCAAACGAAAATTGTGATGCAAAAATATCAGCAATCTGATCAGGAGATTCAATATGTCCAGCACCATCCATCGTAGACCCAGGAATACGTGTTTCGTCCTTACATACATTAATAAAATTCCACAATTTATTTGGATTATTCTAGACGGAGTAAGTGACTTCAGTTACGTAATTCCGTAAATCAGTGTCACTGCTAGAGCTAAGAAGTTTTCTATATTCTTTAAATTTACTTCCGAAGAATTCAAGACCTCTTAATCTAAGTAATTTCCAGTAATGCTTTTTAACTTTAATTAAACGGTGCGTTCCAAACGAAGAACGATTCTTGCAATTTTACAGAACCAATTTTCTTTTTAACATCCTTCTTTAAAACAACGTGCCATGTAGTTAACGTCTACTACGGAGTATTCTTTTAACCATTTTGATAATAATGTGTTATTTGTATTTATATTATTGTCATATTATATGTACAATTATGTTGGCATCAAATTTAATTTTTATAGTTGTCCTTTAAATGTGAAACTGTTGGCTAATAAATGTTATTATTGTTATTATCATTATTATTACAAATATTGATTCATAATAATTGCAAAACAGTGTTAAATTTATAAAACAAATTCGAAGCTATGAAATCATTTTGCACATACATATTAAAAAAAAATAAAAAAAAATAGATGTCTTTATTCCAGTTAGTGTTCAGTTCTCTCAAGGTTACGATTGCGTTGAAATTTTTTTATTTGTCGACACTTCTTTCTTATTATCATTCATTATGTGAAGCAAAAAAACGTCGTATGATAAGTAACAACAAGATGAGTGATGGAATGTCGATAATTGAACATTTCCTTGGGAGTTAAAAAAAAATAATCGAATGTGTATTTAAGCATTGAAGTTTAATTTTTAGTTGAGGCAGCAAATTTTCGAAGCATTTCTATTGCGACAGGATCAAGTTTATATTCATCTATCTTTCTATTTTTAATATTTATGATCCTAGTACTACAAAACTAACACTGTAGACTATTATCCGGATCTCACAGAATATTCAAAAAAAATTTAATGTACTTGCAATACAAAGGATAGAAATATCATTAATAAAGCCAGATTTATAATGACAATTTGGTTAATTATTGGCTGGAAATGCGGTTACATATATTGTAGAGCAAAGGTCGGCAACCTGCGGCCCTTTTTCGCGGCACGCCAAAGCGCCAATATAATTTTAGGAAAAATCAACAAACTTAAAGCGTGAGCGTGCCGAAATGTGGCCGATGACACAAATATTTTATATTTACATATTTATACATATGTAATTGGAATTGTATTTTCTTTTTTTTCCTTTTTAAGAATTGTAAAATTTTTGTTCTCTGACATTATTGTTATTATAGCATGTCAATAAAAAATAAATTTTTTCTATATTTATTTTTAATAATATTTATACTCGTATATGATATAAGAGCACTATTTAAGTTACATTTCAATGTGCAGCCCGCATAAAAAAATTTATTTTGAAAACGGGCCACCGTTGCCGACCCCTGTTGTAGAGCTATAAGATCTAAATAGAATATATATGTATATATATATATATATATATATATATATATATATATATATATATATATATATATATGTATATGTATGTATATATACACTTAAGGTAAAGATATAACCTCCCTCCACAATAATTTTCGTATTCTGTATACGTATTTGAACAACTAAGTTGTCATCATCAGCAGGTAATTAAATAGTGTCGCACCTGGAAGCCACGTAAACGTCAAAATGCACACACGTGTGCGTTTTACAGTACTGGTCATGTACGGAATTTCTTTCGTGCGGATTTTGTCATGGTTTCCAGGTGCGACATTGTTTAATTATCTGCTAATGATGGCAACTTAGTTGTCGAAATACGTATACAGAATACGAAAATTATTGTGGAAAGAGGTTGTATATTAACCTTAAGTGATGAAATTTTATTAATATATTATCGTTATTTTCCGGTGTTAGTTCCAATAATTTTCGTGAACATAATTATTTTTTTCACATATAAGGATGCTGTGAACTAAGACTCGACTACTAGCGGCATCTTTTGAAAAAAATTTTTATACGATGACAGGTGAAAATTAGTTAATTCCTAACAGCAGTGTGTAAAAGGTCTCTAAATGGATGGCATGTACCGATTTTTGAGTTACGATGTTTTTTCCAAAGCAACTTATCTCTAGGTTGTGAAATTTAAATATTTGCTGTATGAGCTGACCGAATGAACAAAAGTGGAATTGATTGAGCCCCAACTAGGTGAGCATTGTAAATCTTGAAATGCTATAAAAAACCCGAAAAAATGCAGACGTCCTATGGTAATTTGAAACTGTTTAACAAGAGTCGAACTGATTTTTGTGAAGGTTTGTGACGGTCGACGAAACCTGGCTTCATCACTGTGTTCGTCAATCCAAACAACAATATTAATAGTAACTCTACTCCTCCGAAAGTTAAGATATGTCTTTTGGTAGTTAAGGCAGTGGCTACTTTTTTTTTGATTTGAAATGGGGCTATTTTGCAAAAGGCTAAACTGTATGAGATAAATTGAAGACAAAAATTTCTGAAAAACGGTCAAGAATGTCATAAAAAGTTCTTTCATCACAACAACGTGCTTTTGATGGCTGGTGCTTTTTCACACCAATCATGTTTGCGATAGTCTAGCTCCTAGTGGCTCCTAATTGTTATCCAATCTCAAACTTTTCCTTGCTAGTAAGAAATTGCAGTCGAATGAAGTACTTAGTATAGTAATGAAACAATATTTTGGGAATCTTGGTCAAAGAAGTGTTGAAATTGAAGGAGAATATGTAGAAAAATAAAGAATTTAGTATTCTAACTCATTTACTTTTTTTCGAATCTCACTTCTCCTGAAATCATTCTTGTATAACATCGCAAAGCAAAGTAATTTACATGACCTTTTTCCATTTACTTTCTACTTCTCATTAGATCTTTCTAATTTTTCAATTCGATAAGCTCTAGGATCTAATTCCACAGCATTAGCCTAGCTTCTCCTCAGCTTTCCTCGAAATCTTAGTTTTGGTTTTCTCTTTGCCATCTTTTTTAGAAGGGTAGTGGAAGCAAATGATAAATTACAAAATTTGTTGCCATTAGTGGATTCACTGAAAATACTGGACAATGCACAAAAACATCTACATGCTATCAACAATATTAGTGTTATAGCCATAGTATACTCAAGAAAGATACAGATTTTACCGCATTAAAATAAATTCGTAGTGATAGTGAGTGCACAGATCCGTTAAGTATTAACAAACATTACTTTAATTATGTAAATATTACATCGCTAGATGTCGAACAGTCATTCTCTTTATATAAGAACATTTTTCCTCACGGCGAACTCGATTTGCTGAAATAACTATCGAAATATATCTGATGTTTTAAATATTTAACCGATCTTATCCTGTTTAGTGATAAACCGAAAATTCTGCTTAAAATGTATTTCATGATTCACAAGCTATATATAACTACTTATTTATTTTACTTACCTAAAATCAAACGCACGCCTGTGGTACGCCAACTATATTTCTCTCTCTAGTTATGACTTTTCCAACAACCCATTAATTATAATAAAGAATTAAAAAGTATATATAGGATATGTGACTGTTGCGTTAAATAAAGGAAAAGATAACTTCGAATAATATATGTTTAAAAAAAACATGATTTTTCTTTTGTTTTGCACAGCATCCACGTTGAAATAAGTGGACAAAAAACACTCTCCTGATGTACAAGGAAGTTTGCAATTAAATATGTATGTAGGTATCGACCACATCGTCTATACATCTGAATATATTATACTAAATAGTATCAGACAACTAATATTAGACACACTCGACTTAAAAGAAATGTTAACGTATCTTTTATGGTACAGTTTTACTATGCTTTGCTTATTATACATAATGAATCGCATACTTTAAAATAAAGAACATAACCAAAAAAATCCGACCGATAAAATCCAGAAATATAAAATAGTACCTTCCTACTGCTGCCCACGCCATATTTACATAGTACACTACTTAACACAAAATAACCACATAATAAAAACAACGATTTTATGGAACTTTTTATAGATGATCCTAATTTATTGCTTCTCATAAAATAAACAGTTTAACCCCCATATTAATACTCTTTTTAATGTCCTCTCGGTTAATAAATATTATGGACGTTTTAATTAGTTGTGAAACTGATATTTCTTCCATCTTGCCTTAAATACAGTCTTTTTACTAACTACTTTATAAATGAAAATAATGCTCGTATTCTACGAATAATAAACTGTCCCATAACAAGAATTTTTATTTAAATTGGACATAATTTTTGTATATACTTATTTTTCTCGACTTACAAGTTTGTTCAGGAGATATTTAAGTATCACATTACTAAACTGCGTTTTGAAAAAAGGTCTTAATCTTGATGAAACGCCAGTAAATTTATTGCTGAACTCCGTACGGTATTTATTATCCTACTAAATAATTTGACAACGTAATGAGACATGTCTCCACGAAAAGTAGAAGTGTTTATTTACTAAAATTTTTTAGTTAGTGAAACGTTTAAAAGTTTTCCATACTTTCTTATGTGGTAAAATTTATTCGATTTTACTAGAGATTTAAATCAAATTTGTAATGTATTGGCGAATCTGTAATATTTTATTTACTGGCCGTATCTATTGAACTATTTATATATCCGTAAGAACATATGAATAATTCGAGCAAATCAAACTGAGAATCCAGAACGTTTACTGAGCTTTCGTTATCCACGTTCATAATTTGCAGTGCAATATTCGCATCTTTACTTATTATTGCTTAGTTTCTCTATTAAGTGTCGGTTCCAAAGTAAATAGGAGACATCTGAACAATAAAAGGGTTTTTGAATAGATATGAACAAGGTGGGATTCTAAATAAAGATTAAGGCTAGTGCTACCAACGCTTTTCATTAATATTAAATATCCAATTTTTCAAATCAGTTCGTTTCTCTTCCACTTGCTCCACCTTACATTGTGTATGTTAAAAAATAACAGTGAAGAAACAACAAAGATTAAGCTGTATCTGTACCATTTTCTCTGTCGTTGCTTTTCCAATGATTTGTACTTTATATTGTTTTTGATATAACCTTCTTGTGGGTTTTGTTGTGTTTTCGTAGTTTCTATTGACGTTTTGCTGTTCATACTGTCAGATCCTTCAAGAGCTACTATTATTATTCTCTTTGTTTTTTCTTAGTAATATTTCATGTGGGAGTTTCAGCTTTCATTAAGACTAGACTCACTTCAAATTGTACTTCTTCTGCATCAAAATTAGACAAGGTTTTTACTGCTACTTTCACTTTTGTAATAATTTTTTCCTTTGATATATGTTCTGTTGCAACAACGAAGTTCGTTCCTAATACTAGGACTTTCGTTTCCACTGTTGTTAGTTCATTTAATAATAGGTAACAACTACGTCTTTCAGTTACTTCGATTCTAATGATTCTTCTTATCAACCTTTTTCTGCGTTTATCGGTATTCTCAAGTTCCAGTTCTGCCATTATGTACGTGATTCGGCCTATCAGGTCCCATTGTTCTTTTTCAGTATGTTCGCCAGTGTTAAAAGTAACACCGTAATTGTAGTTAGTTAGCTATAACTTGCAGTTTTCCATGAACTCAGTGAATACTTTCTATCAATAGTGCTTCTTTAATTCTTCTTAATATTTTCATGGCGGCCTGTGTCTGTATATGGTGTTTCGCTTTCATGAAGGGCGGTGTAATCTCTTGGTCTCTATATGTTCTTAGGAATGCCAAATCGGATGAGAGTTTGGCTTTCTTAGTTTGTAGAGAATCTGACCTTGGTAGAACACCTCCTCGATTTCTTCAATAGATGTTTCGTTTTCTCCACAACCTTCTCGATTTGATCTGTCTGGAAAGCTGAGTAGAAGTGGTGGTCCTGGGTAAATCGCCGATTTTCTTTCTGTAAACTTCTTTGTTTAGCACAACAATTGCCTTGTCCTTGTCTGCTTTTACGATAACGATGCTATCATCTTTCTTTAGATTTCCCAAAGCAGTCTTCTTTGGTTACATTCCGTTTGAAAGTTCTAGTTTTTTTTAAAACGCGACTCACTTCTTGCTGTTCTTCTTCTGCATCAAAACTAGGTAAAGTTTTTACTGCTATATATGATTATACATACTTAAAGAATATACATATTTTTACGTCGAGCAAAATGTTTTGCGTTATTTTCTGTGTAATTTTACTACGAATCCATGTTTCAACGCTGTATTTATTTTTCTGCAGAAAATGACAGTTTAGCTATCTAAATACTAGAATTGAAATATTGATGTGGTAAGAGCTTTTTACCTTTTTCAAAATTATAATCGAAGAATCTTCTTGTATCGTTTTCTTACAAGATTATAGAGCAATTAACGTTTAAGGCTGTCCTTTTAGATACATAAGTAAGCATGCAATCACCATATATACATATTTACACTGTACTGTACGTAAAACAGATACTTTAAAAGTTAATATCTTTCGTCTAAGTAATTTCCATTTTAATATGTGACAGTGGTCATCTCTTATAAAAGTCTAATTTCTAACTAGAATACGACCGCAACAATAATTTATTAGACTGTCTGTGTGGGTTCTCCGGGTAGTGTCGCATACCAGTTCCCGCGCTCCCGACGCACGTCATGATTTATGCAAGCACATCTCTGGCCAACACTGAGAAATGCCCTTACTCCCATATCGCCATAATCAAGCGCGTTCATTACCATATCAATACTCCATTACCATTCCAGAACGTCATGATGAATACTGTCATTTCCGTTATAAATACGCTTACGCGTATTCCAAGGGAATTTAGAAGACACATCTGCTTGTGTCTTCTATGCTCTGTTGTTGATGATGATTACGATGATACTCGTGCACTCTGCTCGACTAACTGACCAGTTGTGTAGAGTTTTCTCGATTTCATGTGGTGCGGTTGCGATTTTTCAGAAGGAAATAACAGGAAACTGTAATGGTAATGGCAAGATATTAACTTCGTTAAGTGCATTATGGCTAATGCGATCGCTGTGAAAAGATTTTTCAAGTTTTATGTATGAAATTGCAACAGCTGGCGGGTAATTCAACGTAATTTATGTTATATTGCTTTGGTTGAAACATTAATAATATTTAGTGTACAGGATTATAGAGGACGTATTAATTAATTTATTAGAATGCAGATAATGTTAAATTACTGAAAATATCTGCTAATTTAAGAGATAATGTGATATATACTTCAAGAGTTGATTTTATAAATGATATCAGGATCATTATATAGCAATGAAAATTTTGAATTATATTTTAAAGAAATTTTTACCTGATATAACATGGTAATTTTGATGGAGTCTGTGGTTGATTAACTTAATCACTGAAGGTTGATATATAACCACTTTCCACATTAATTTTCGTAATTCTGTATACGTATTTCGACAACTAAGGTGCAACACTGCTTAATTTATCTGCTGATGATGACAACTTAGTTGTCTAAATACGTATACAGAATTACGAAAATTAATGTGGAAAGGGGTTATATAGCAACTTTAGCGATCAACTGTTATAACATATCAACAAAATTATACATTCCGAGGGATTATTTAAAAAATATTTTGGTTATTATATTCTATACGTCCCTAGACAGGCTACTCTTCGATCTTCGATAGAATATAAAAGTGAATAAATGATAAAAATATATACCTGCATCAGAATTAATAAAAGTTCGAAGGATAGAGACATAGAGGCTTATCACGCAGGAAATCTTGGGGTCGAATCCGACGGCCTACTAATCGAGGTTTTGTGGTGCTTGATGTAAAGGTGTGTAGTTTTGGTACGTTTTTGTTACAGCAATGTGTTTATATTGGAAATATTACCTCAGAATATGTACATATGTCCATATTCTTCAGCTTATATATATTGTATATATATATATGGTTTTGAGTTCGAACTGTACGCGGCTAATATTATATGGTTTTATTATCCATTACGAGACGATATTCATTACAAGTTTTATGATTTTTTGTGAGTCCATTTGAAGGCGATTATCATGGTTGCGATTGTGTTGACCGAATAACAGATATTGGTTAGGTTATGAAATCTTCTATTAGTTACCGTGAAATTTTCTGACTATTTTTGTTGCTTTTGTAATGAGCTTTTTATGTATTTGTGTATAGGAACTTATTTCTTGAATTTGTATGTGATTGAGAAATTGTTCTTAATTGCAATTATGTCAATAAGAATGCCTCGCCGAGTTGGTTTCTGTTTCCGGCAATGAAGCACCACATCAGCCAACACATTCTCGTTGGTATGGAGAATTTAAACCTGGACGGATTAGTTTTAGCGACGATACAAGGAAAACTTAAGTAAAACTATACATACGTAGAATAGACATCTTATAGGTAAACAGCCATGGTCATAATAAAAGGCAAAATAGTAAGAAAATCGATATTATATTGAAATATAAAAGAATGACATTGCGTGTTTATTACAATCTATTCGAATAAATCCTTGTTTTATGACTAAAGACAGGACACTGTCTTTAGTCATAAAACAAGGTATGGGTATAAATACCTATGACAATAGGTATTTAATATCTATTCTTTATTACAACCTACTCTAATACATCTTTGTTTTATGGCTGAACATATTGTCATCCTTTTTTGTAGATTCATATTCTAAAATAATATCGATTTTCTTACTATTTTGCCCTTGAATTCTTATGGACATGCCTGTTTTTAACAAAGAATTTTCCTACTTAATTTATGCACGTTTGATATTTTTAATACGGTCAGGCTTTTCCAAATTTCAGAAGATGAATCTGTAAACTCCTTGGGTCTATTTTAGAAACTATACACTTTTATAAGTAAAACTATATTTAGAACAACTTTTTATATATTGTACATTGATAACAGTTTTAATTTATTTATATTATTATTTTAGTTATGTAAGTAGTGAGTGTATTTTAACTTTGATCACACATCACATTTATTACATATTGCTCCATTACTTAAAATAATACAGTGTACATGCACGTACCTCATAATTGCAAAATACACATAAATTTGTATGCAATGATATGTCCATTTTATTGGCAAAAGGACACGCATTTCATTTGCGTTTATTATAATACTTTTTTATATTTATTACGGAGATGCAATTCATAACCTGAAGATGATTTATGCATTTAGATCTATTTTTAACACTAAATTGAAAAAGGCTCTGTGTGACTTACTGGTGCTATCGTTATTTAACTATTGCCTACCTGCTACTATTGCCCTTGTTTGGATTTCGATGATGTGGGACGGGTTCAGAGAGTGCAAAATTCGTGTGTGCGATACATCTTTGGTGTTCGTAAGTATGAAAGAATATCACATAAATTAAAAACTTTGCGGTGGCTGAATATGCAAAATCACATTGCTTTCCATCCTCTGAACCTTTATCATAAAATACTTTTGACAAAGTGTCCTCCATACTTGCTGTATAAAATTAGGTTTCGGTGCGATGTGCATAATATCAATGTAAGAAGGAAGAATATGATTGGTCTACCTAGATACCGCACAACTTTTTTTAGAAGATCTTTCACGTATAATATTTATCACTATTACAATTCTTTGGATAATCACTTCAAGTCCATTGGATTGGTGCCTTTCAGGCGTGCTATATTTAACTACCTACTTGATAAGCAGTCTTGTGTGTGATGTCTCTTTCCATTGTTAACTTATTCTTGTATGTTAGGGAATTTTTTATATTACCTTTTTATATTATTATTATATATGTATATTATTTTATATTAATTGTAATGACTTTGTTGGATTACGGTTGTGTGCACGGGCAGAATAATTCAATTAGGTTAGGTTTTTATTAGTTCTTAGTATTAGGCAATTACTTTGTTATTTATATTTCTTTATAACTTTAAGAGTTTGGTGTTAGAGCAGGGGATGACTTCTCGTCATCCATCTGAACCACCCCTTAGGATTTTCCATTCAGTTGAATGTTTTGTGTTTACATTACTTGTGTAATTACTTCTTGGGAAATAAAGGCATATTATTATTATTATTATTATTATTATTATTATTATTATTATTATTATTATTATTTAATCAAATTTATTAATAACAGTCTGTATTTTATTTTAATACTTAAGAAACATATCTTACTAAATGAAGAGGACGTCCATATATAATTATTACTTCGTAATTGTTAAAAATTTCATTCAAGTTCATTACTGATCGTGCTCATGCAATATTTCAGGTACACCGGCTTTGATTAAAAAGTCACTTTACATTAACGTGTTCATAAACCATTTTTCAGACCACTCTGTACTTCACCGAGAATAAATGATGATATTGGTTTTTGCTAACTGCCTATACATACATGCATACATTGTAGTCATACAGACGTGCAACATCACAAAAACCAATTTGTGGCGAAGATTTAAGGTTTCCCTTTACCCACCGTTACGATGGGGTTGAAGATATATCGCCAATAAATTAGACCTGTCTTGTTAGCGAGTTCGGACTTTTAACAATTTCAATTTGCCCGCCCTACGTCGCAATGTCGTTTTATTCATTGACGCCGCGGTATAATAATATATTAAAAAAGTAAATATCTGACGTTTTTATTAGTGTAAAAATTTCTTATTGGACAAGATAATGGTTAGGTGAATGTTAATACAGGTTAATAAATTGTTCTTGTTCATTTTTGTCAATTTATAGTGGACAATGTATTGGGTTATATACATTCTAAAGAATAATATGCAGAAATACATACCTTTATAGCCATAAAAAAGAAAGAGAACAGAAAAAAGAGTAACATCCAATTGATCAATGAGGCTTTAAACTTTAAGATTAACACAATATTTGTACTTGATTTCTAAACAGTTTAGTAGCGAATACGTTCCTTGTGTTAATTAAAGTTTATAATCTCAAAACCTTGCAGATATCTCGATAGCATTTGTATTTAATATTACGTCTGACAATACGAACCTTACAAAACATTTGTGAATGGCGTCTATATGTTGTATGTAACAATCAAAATTTTTATCGCTTTTTACATTGTATATACGTTAAAGAAATTTGTGAAAACTTTCTTGGTTTCCGGTGAGACTCGAACCCACAACCTCATGCTTGCCGGGCATGTGTTTTACCATTCGATTGTCGACTAGTAAGACACATAAAATACGAAAAAGGGAGAATCGTGCTCTTTGTGACTTCCATGGTAAACTTGAAGCAAGCAATATGTGGCCACTTTACATAGACTTTAAAATTTTCGCGTCGGTGTAATAAAAGCATATTTAGTATCTCTTTCATATATACGATATCAGATAAGATTTATATAGTATAAAACATGGTATTTCTGAATATAATCAGTATTTTTGAGATAGTTTAATATTTTTATATTTTTAAATTCATTATAAATTTTTTTTGTGTTTAGGTTCTTCGACGGGTAGGGGATAATTAAACACATACTTTATATTAACGACGTTTCGAGAGGTTTTCCCCCCTTTTCAAGTAATTTAATTGTTTGACTTTTTTTTCTTTTTCAAGTTATTTATTCATTTTTCCATTTTTTCCTTTAACCTACACATGTAGATTAAAAAAGAAAAATCCAAACACAATAGAAAAAAGTTTATAATTAATTTCAAATTGTTAAACTATCTCAAAAATAAACACACAACATAGTTTAGTGTGTTTTGGTTTTTGGCGGTATGAGTGCTTGAAATTTTTATGTGCAAACATTACCGCGAATCAAAGTCCGCCACTGTGATTAATAATCTTCTAATGATGACAACTAAATACGTATACAGAATACGAACATTGATGTAAGTAAGTGGTTTTATTTACCCTAGGTTCGACCTCCCCCCCCCCCCTATCGATATCTTCGATAGACAGAAAGAGTAGTAAAGATTCTTACGTTATTAGCATAAGATAAGGTAAGAGAAGGCCAACCAAATAACAAATCATTTACGAAAAGTAAAGTAACTAGTGGGCCTAGGTTTGAATCCCCGGGGAGCGCCAGATGACGAAACATGCTCTTGAACTAAATATATCGTAAAAGACAGAGTTAACTCGGTTCTCAAGAAAAGATTATATTAACACGCAGGAAATCCATTCTGACATGGAGAAATATAGGAGCGGATATTATAAAATATAGAATTGTATAAATATTACTCAAATATGTTACAAAGGTTAAAAAGATTCTGTTACCACAGGACGATAATTGGGGAAGTTAAACTATCACCCTTCTCAAAACTGATATGCAGCAAGAGTAATAATCTAGTGCATGGGAAGAAACAAATGTTATTGAAGTGAACACATTGTAAAAGACATAGTTAACTTGGTTCTTGAGATAGAATTGTATTA